>CM023458.1:82877923-83127923 GCA_013339765.2 Haemaphysalis longicornis | reverse complement strand
GACGTTGTCTTACGTGACCCTGTTTGTCGAAGATATTCCATGTTTCACGAAACGATTACTTTCTACAGTAACAAAAAGAAGCCAGGTGCAAATACGGTTAAAAAGCAAAGCAACGGCAGACAACGGTCCGTGCATGAGTATGGTAACGCCATCTGGGAAGACTGACCGCAAGCAGCGCTGCAGCCGAATCACGCAGTGCAAGTTCGTTTGTATAAGCGGCTTATGACTTCATTGCTGACGTCCCGAAAACGCACGATTTGGTTGAGAATCAAAATTTTAACCTAAATTGATTGATTTCTCAGTGAATACGGCATCATTTGCTGCCGGACAAGCGCTGTGAGCACTATAAAACACGAAATTTTTCGAATAAAACAAACTTGTATTTTGTCCTCACGGCCCCTTAAAGTCCAGCGAAAGTTCATTTGTGTGGCGCAGTCGGTTTACCTTATTTGAGTGCTTCTCAACTATGAGTGTGCCAGCACCCCTTTGGGGTTTGCAAATGTGACGGAGGACCCCACGAGAGTGGTGAAGCCAGAAATATTGTTCGGGCGAAGGGGGGAGGGTTATGCCACCGGTAAAATAAACCGAAAAAGAAAGGCAGCCTGTCCCAAGCATTGCTTCAGTCATTTTTATTTTTAAAGACGACAGTCTTTCTTGGGCTACTTAAACCCAGAAATTTTGGTCTGTCTGTATGTCTGTCTGTCTGTATGTCTGTCTGCCCGTCTGTCTGTCTGTGACTCGACTCAGACACCCGGCCAAAGTAAAATTTATATTGCGCAATAGTCTTATATACTCACAGCCCCATGTAAACGTCTAAGCCCGGTTTATATGTTCATACTTGTCAACTTTGTTGAACAAGAACATGACATTACGCAAATATAAGACAGGAAATTAGTACATAAGGGATATTTACAGTGTTCCTTTATTAAAAAATTCATGGATGCTTGGTTTTTCGATAGCAAATGATATTCTACATCTACTGCAGAAAACCGCCGGCTCCTGGCGGCATATGAAAAATCACGTGGCAACAGCAACAAAAGGTTCCACTGCTAGGTTCCACGTTCTTCTCGGAACGCACGTGGAGCACGGCCACGCGGCTCTATAAACCTTCTAGTCGGCCGCCTCCATTCACGCGCGTCTCCGCCGTACTGCAGCGCTGGCATCGAGGAACCCGGCCCTGTAGCAGTGGAACGCGGTAAATTCAAATCGCCTTGCGCAAACTTTTACTGTGTTTACCTTGGAATGAGCGCGACGGTACAGGAACAGCGTGAGCGGTGAGCGGGAAAGCAAAGGGGAGCATTTCCTCGGCAAATGTCCACAAAGACTATCGTCTTTTGACGACATTTGCAACGAAAGGAGCAGATACGCGGCCAATTTTATCTTTGCGATTTTTATTTTCATTTTCGCGTAATAATATATCGATTCGGCGTGTAAATATGGACTAAAAAGACTGAATGGGAGACATGCAACGATTAGAAATTTTCGGGGGGTGTTCTGAACAGATGCACCCCCTCCCCCCGGCTACGCCCCTGCCCCACGCTTATCGTGTTTGACAGTGTCATAATGGGATCACGGTGATCATGTTGATCGTGTCGTAAAATCAAACAACCTGCACTTGCAGCTAGAGTCACCAACATACTCGTTCAATTCCTTCCTTTTATGTCTGACTTTTATGCTTATGCACGCAATATTGCAGAAGAATTTTCTCTTGCAGCCAAAAGTCACCCAGTGTTTTGTGAGTCTGGCTTTTTTGCATAGCTCGGGTGTTGTGCAGAAAGCCAACATTAAAACATGGTCTACGCGAAGTAGTAGTAAAGCTTATATTTGGGAAAAGGGAGGGCTAAAGCCACTTGGTGGGGAAAATGGGATATGAAGGAGGGGATTACACGGGTTGCTTCAGTTCCAGGCACTTTTTCTTCTATTCACTGACTCTTCGGAGGCTTCGCCGGGGTCTTCCTTCGTCAGACTACTCGCGACAGACCACTTTTGCTTGCGAATTTGCCTATTTCGTGCAATAAAGACTTATCTAATGCGGCATGTGTTTCTGGGTGTATGGTGTTTAGATCAATGTGTCGAATGGTGTCTGAACGATGTGCATCGAAGAATGGGCATACACATACTAAGTGGTGAAGGTCTGCTTTGGTGTTCGTGTTACAATAGGGACAATGTGGGGTTGAGGGTGTTGTGGAGCCCTTTGTCCACTTCTGAATGATATGTGGGGTGTAAGCTGCATTGGCGCAAAGCTTGTTGATGAATACTTCTTCGGCTCTTGTTAATGAGGGCATGTTAGCAAGATAACCAGGTGGTGTCACTTGTTCGTACTGACATTTCTTGCGCTTCTTGAGTCGCTGGATGAGTAGGGCAGGTGAAGTAGCTGAGGTATAAACCAGCGGAGGTGTAACGTTAAGACTCTCCTGTGCCGCTGCGTGAGCGGCCTGGTTTCCTGGGCTGACCTCTTCATGACCCGGTGTCCAGTCGATTCGGATGTTCACTTTGTGGCTCTTTAGTAGTTCCTTAAGCATTAATATGAAGTTAACAAGTGGGTTGAGTGAAAGGGGTTTTCGTAGTTCTCGGATTGCTGCGAATGAATCTGTCAAAATGCGCACGTTGGGCGGCGGTTTAAAGTCGATTTCGTAGCAGATGTGGTTAATCGCACTGTTTATGGCGTGTAGTTCTCCTTCTAATGCGGTTCCATCTTTTTGATTGAAAGATGTTTGCCCGTTAAAAGATGGATTTTCGGGACATGTCCATGCTGCTCCGATATGTGTGGGAGTCACGCTTGTATCGGTGAAGATATCAATTTCATTTGGCAGTTTAGACGCCATCAGGTAGTGAATACGTTGAGATCTCGTTGCTTGAAGAGCCCGTGGGATTGGCTTGCTGAGGTGGCATTCGATGTTGTTTCATATCGACCAGGGTGCAAGGGGGATGGGTAGCTCAATTGTTGGTGCCTGTTTTTGTTCGTCCCATGCCGTGAGGAGCAATCCTTGGCGGGTGAGACCTCGTTTGCGGTCTGCTTGGTCTTTTGTTTCTTTCATTACAGTAACGATGGGAGGAAGTGCCATTGCCTGCTCAAGGGCTGCCTTTTTTGTGTGTATTGGGAGGCCCGTTATGGTACGCAATGTGGCCCTGTGGAGCACCTGTATGTGTTTGGTGCTGGTCTTATTTAACTCATATACAGGGGCTCCGTAAGCTAGAGTGCCAATTGCGACCGCACGTGCCATCGTTAGGCAGGCTTTTTTACTCGCCCCTCCGTGTTTGTTGGAGAGGCGCTCTATCAATTTCAGCATTGGCTTACATTTTCGTCTCAGCTCTGCGATCCATATCTTGGGGCTGTTGCAGCTGGCTAGCGGGAGGCCGAGTAGCCGTACGTGCCCTCGTTTCATTTGTATCTCAGTGTCACCTATATACAGCAGGTAATCTCCTGTGGGCTGAGCTTTGTTCGTGCTTGAAACCATGAGCAGCTCAGTCTTTTCAGCGGCGAGTTCAAGACCTTGTTGTGGTAGGCACGCCTCTTTGGCGTTTACTGCTGCCTGTAGCTCGGTGAGCATGTCTGTTGTCGTTGAGTAGTCTCTGCCCTCGCACCATATTGTGACGTCATCGGTGTATATAGCAAATCTGGCCGACGTTCCTTGTTCAAGACTCAGCCAATTTCGCCATGACTATGTTGAAGAGGACCGGTGCAAGGATGGATCCCTGTGACACTCCCTTGTCGTTGTAATAGGTGTTAGGTGTCCATCCGGGGAGCTTGCTGTTGAGTTGTAAGGGGCGGTTGTGACGGAAGTTTCGGATCCATATTTGTGCTTTTTTGCTGGGAAAGGCTTGAGCTAGTTCATTCAGAATTGTGGTCTGATTTAGTCTGTCGAATGCCTTTCTAAGGTCCACAGTTAAGACGTAGTCGGGAAGTCCGCGAACGTACGGGGATCTGTTGATGACGCGGCACAGCAGCCAAAGGCAGTCATGCATTCCCAAATGCGGCCGGAATCCAGTTTGGGAAGGGTGAAGTCAATGGTTGACATATTCCAAGTGGTATTGTATTCGGTTGTTAATAAGGCGTTCGATTAACTTGCACAAAGTAGGTGTGAGTGATATGGGTCTTAGCTTGGAAACTACTGATGGGTCTTTTCCAGGCTTCGGTATTTAGGTTGACCAGGGATAGCTTAAAGTCTTCGGGAATCTCGCCTGTGTTCCACGAGTGGTTTACGAGCACCAGTAGTTGTTCCAAGTGAGCTTCATCGAGGTTTCGTATGTGCTGCCAGGTAACCCCGTCGTGTCCCGGGGCCGATCTCGCCTTACCCTGTCTGATTGCAGGGCGGAGCTCTGCCATCGTGAATGGGCAGCCAGTGATGAATCTTCGTTATCGATGTCAATGATGGGGAGGTAGACGCTAGGTTGTCTACTAGCAGTTGGGAAAAGCGTCGAGATAATCTCTCGTTCCACCGTCTCGGGATCCTTGTGTAGTGTAAGCGTTGAGAATAACGGGACGTGCTGCTTTCCTTTTCCCGCCATTCCTCTGTAAATTTTCCGAAGTTTCGACAGGCCACGTTCATTTCCTAGACTCGAACATAGCTCTTGCCAGTGGTCGTTAGCAAGCTGTCGCTGGTACTCTTGAATTAGCTTGTATTGCCTTCGTAACCTCATGAGATCGCAATGGCGTTTTCCCATTTGTCTGTATTTGCGCGTGAGGTGTTTGGCGCGCTGCCACAGATTGGCCAAATGGTTGTCCATGGTCGATGTGTCAGTCAAGCAGGTGACCTCTTCATTCGAGGCTCGCAAAGCATTTTGGATGCGCTCAATAAGAGTATGAAAATCGGTGGATGCATGGGTCAGAGATTTGGTTGAGGCTGTCACGAAAGGTTATCCAGTTCGTTAATTTCAGAGTTTTGGTCGTTCTTAGTCGTTTCCCACGAAGGAAATATGTCATGGGGAAGTGGTCGCTACCCAAGTTGTGTTAGAAATTTTCCAGGCGTTTAAGAGACCAAGAGAGGCAAATGTGAGATCCGGTGTGGTATCTTTTTGGGAGGCGTGCAGCCCTATTCTTGTGGTTACGCTGAGATACGTGAAGAAATTTAACGTACAAGTCATGCAGCGAAGCCACCCTTTCGCATTTCCGGCAAGGTTTAGCAAAAAGAAGAAATGAATGGGGTGGGAGGGTTCTGGGAGAGCGTCGGGGAGGGCTTCGCGGACCCCTCAAATGCCCTCGCGGACCCCCTGGGCTCCGCGGACCCCCATTTGAAAACCACTGCCTTATATAATCAAGGCGTCAATGTCTCTGGGGGCGCAAAACGATGTGATTCCCGCATTCTTACATGTCGAGGCGCATTGCCATTGGTGGTTTTCGTCTTTCAGAGCCTGTTTTTGTTGCCAGTTCGCCACACGATTCCGCTGTAGCTCGGAGCCACGTGATATAGCAACCATTCTTGGGACAATTCGATAGCACTGTCCGACCTTTAGATGCGACCGATTGTTGCCTGCCAAGAACAATTAATCTAATCAGAGTTGTTTGTACAGTCTGTCGAAACTCCGACAGCTATTCACCTCGTGATGTGTCTATTATGAATGTTACTCATGTACGCAAGAAGCCAACTCCACACGGGCCCCTTGTCGAATGACATGATTGGCCGCCATTCTTGGCAGTTCTTGGTTGTAAACGAATGGTCGCATGTAAACGTCAGGCAGTACTATCGGGTCTTTCCGGCAATTGTATTTATGTCACGTGACTCTTAGCCTCGGAGGCTGCTTTTGAGTGGCATACAGCTAGCACATGTTTACGAACAAACGCACACACTCTTGATTTTAAAGTCTGTTTATTTTAGGCCATTTCAGAAAATATTGGCGGGAACCAATACCCCACGACGGGGTCACGTTTTGGGTGGACCCTCGGGGGAGTCATTTACCCAGTTAATAGGAGTCGTTTAGTATCGTTATGGTTCGCGATAGTCACGTGAAACATTCCAGGAATTTAGAAAGCATTGCCTTGGACCGACCGCTTAGTTTGCGGCTGTACCGATACGGCTCCACTGACCTTGCGGGGGGGGGGCTCATATTATCCACCATTTACGTGAGTGTAACGCTGATTGGTTCGTTGGCCACAGTTGAATTTCGCACCGAGTGTTTCGAGGCAGCTGTTCAATCAATTGCTGTACTAAAACACCGAGGGTATCCCGGAATGCTTTCTCAATAAAAGACCGACTGTAAAGAAATACTGTAATCTTAGTCCAGGCATGCCATGGGCTTGCATCTGAGCAATATGAGCCTTCCTTTTTTCTGGTCTACTTTTCGATCTAATCTACTGTTAAAGACACGAATCCCACAGCTCCCATAAAATGTGGGCTTCCAATTTTGGGCTTTTTGTGGAGCTGAAAGAATAAAAGACTCCTTTTTGGGGCTTCGCTAACTTTTTATTCCTATTCTTCGTACGAGGCTTTGCGCCTGTGAGCAGGTTCTAAACCCATGGCCTGGGAGGCCAAGGGCGGGGCCAAGGTCGCGGCCAGGGCCTGTCCCAGCGGAAGGTTGAGGCACCAAGCTGCTCCGCCTTGCTTTTCTCGCCATCAGACGTCTCTGAGTCCCGTTCTGAAACCGCGTGAAAATTAATAAAACCTGGTCATCTTTTTCAACTAATAAACATTTACTCAAGCCAGTGCGAGAATTCCCCTCGGCGTCTTGCTGAATCAGCAATGACAATTACGTTATATTATTTACTTTTGCTTTGCTCAGCTTCAAATTTACAAACTAAGGCTGCCTGCGACGCGCTTAACATAGCATTCAAATACAAGAACAAAGATAAAGCATGCGTATTGTAGTAATGGCATTTGTCTATCGCGCAACTTTTCGCACTTCAGACCTTGTTCTACATCACCGTAAAGTAATTCAGGGAGAATACTGATTGTTTTAATTCAATATCTAAGGAGCTCGCTTCAGTAAATGTTTGTGCCAGCACTTTCGAGATGAAGCTAGCTGAAGTATAAACGCGCTGCGAATGTGTTCACCATTCAACTGGAAGAATAAGAATAAAAAAGAATTTAGAAGCATTATGCTTGTCTGTAATAACGAGGGCAGAAATTTGGCTTTTCTTACCTATGCTACAACTGAGTGATTTACGCGCTAAGATATTGCATCCTTGCTTTTGTGGGTTATTTTCTGGGGACGTATATTATTTATGACAATAGCGACAGCCGGCGTTAATCCACATTGGAAACAGTACAATTTACGGCCAATGTTTTCGTTTTGTGTCAATAAAACGTCAAGGTCTTTGGGTTTTTTTGTTCTATGGTCTGGAAGTAAGCTTACGTCGGCAACGGTCCAATTAGTGTTGCATCATGGCCGCCATGGGTGCGGTCATAGTTAATTTCACCCAACGGGCCAACCGCTTTCAATATTGGTAGTGACTCTGGCAAGTCAATGAGCGGAAGCGGTTTGGTCGAAAATCAAGACATACTGCTCCCATCCAGTACGGCAATCCTTGCTGGTGTCATTCCGTATCTGCAAGTGATCGGTCTGTCTTGATTTTTACCCAACCTGCCAAACCGCATCAGCTCACTGACTAGCCAGAGTCACTATCAATAATTAACAGCGATTCTGGAAGTCAGTCAGTGAAAGCGGTTAGGTTGGTTGGGTGAAATCAACTACGACTGCACCCATGGCGGCCATGATGCAACACTAATGAGACCTTTACTCTTGCGTCTACTTTTGAACCTCGCTCAGACGCAAGGTTTAGTACATCAAATGAAGCAAAGTGAGCGTAACTCTAAATGAACAGGGTAGCTTTGGAACAGGGAATACCTGTGGACTGCGAAAAGTCGATGGGGTAAGGTAGAGGCCAGGGAAAGCCTGGTGGTCGGGGCCAGGGGCGAGGGTACACCGAGAACGAACTCAGCTTGTCCTCAACTTTGTCTGCGCAGGAAAAGACCTTCGTTAATAACGTAAAAGCACTTTCTCGCCCACAAAAATGTGGGGTAAAGAAAATTCGTTGCCTTTCCGCTGCTGTGAACATAGGGAAGACTAGCTAAGTGGTATTGGTGCAGAAGGGAATTTCACTATATTTGCAACTCTATTCACTATTCTCTATTCTTTCTATTCACTCTATTCTCTCTATTGTCTCTCTACTCTCTATTCTCTATTTCACTATATACTGTGAGCTAACTAATTATGACAAATAAATTAAACTCTGCGTAATGACAGAGTCGTCCTAGGGCCAAGTGTCAAATAGTTTTTCGGGAGAGTTTCGACAAAACAAGAGCTACAGCTGTTTTCTCTAACCATTATCCGTCTGAAGACGGCCGTATTTTATTGACCGAAGGCCGAAATTCTGTAATCTTTACAGCTTCACTATGAGCTAGCCGATTGCGGCAATTAAATAAAACTCGGCATGACGATAGAGTCGTATTAGCGGCCAATTTCAATGCGATTTTTTTCAATATACCCACAAAGAATTCTACACTAACTGTGGAAACGAAGATTCTTATTCTACGCAGCATTTTCGACGACGCAGTGTTGGTCGGAACGTAGCCATGTACTATGTGAGCTCCAAATGTGACGTGGAAGCTTCAAAACAAGGAATACCTGTGGTCTGAGAATAATCCATGGGCTCTGGAAGAGGCCAGGGAAAGTCCGGTGGTCGGGGCCAGGGGCGAGGATAAACAGCGTACGAACTGAGTTTGTCGTCAGCTTTCTCTGTGAAAAGAGAAGCCCACGGTAAATAAGCTAAATGCACTTTCATCTCAACCGAGAATGGCCGACGGCTTCTAAATTGGATTACTTTTTCGAACAAAGCGTACATTTTTCCTACAGAACCTTTTGGTCACATTACAGCTTTATTTATTTATGTATTGACGCGAATCGTTCTTAAGTTAGTAGTCAAGCAATGCGCTGCTATGGCTCTGTAGCCTCAGTCGTTCCCATTTCGACAAGCCGTCCGCGAAGTCCATTGCCTAGCTATGCCCCCTTTCAATCGCTTCCAATTATATTTCTGATTTCACTGTTATAGTTATAAGGCATAGAAAATGTTTTTCACTGGGACCAAATGTATCCATCTCTAATTCGAGAGTGACAAATGGAGTCTTTTTATCCAGAAAGCATCTAATTCATCAGTATGCGTTAGATTCGGCGACACTGTTTCTACTCGTGTCGGTGAAACTTCGACACATGTTACAACAACGCCAACGCGTGCACGATAACATTGTAGCTTGTGGTTGGATGTTCTTAATTATAGTAAACATTACGGAAATGGTAAATCATTCCGCTAATAAATAAGTTCCACCAAATAAAATCGACAAATTGCTAACACTTTGTCCTAAGCCAGCCATCGCGGTCCGGTCATCACCTCCCTGTGTCGCCTCAGTTCCCTGTCAGGTTCGAGCCTGCTCCGTGGATAATGGTTCGGGTTCTTGTTCAGTTCCCGCAAAAGAACAATGACCAGCGGACGGTTTTATTTACTTCGACGACCTGCTCGCGGCGAGGCGTGAATATGCAACTTGGAAACAGGAATTACCTGTGGACAGCGAGAAGTCCACTAGCTCTGGCCAGAGACGGCCAGGTTCACCGGGAAAGGGGCTCGGGTACAAACCGTACGAATCCTGCTTGTCTTTTGTGACATCTGCGTCAAAAAATAAGGGACCAATAAAAAAACACAAGAAGACGTAAGAGCACTCCCATCACAGTGCAAAATAGCGGGGTGATTTCGAAGACAGGTAAAGCAGGGAAGTTTTAAGGACGGTAGGGTACAGACAACTTATGTCTTCCCCTGGCAATCAAAACTGCACGTGTTTATGCTGCCTTTTTATTTGTCGTTCTATGGTAATGCCGGAGCCTGAATTCCGATCAAGTCCTTGCGGATATTACGGCACGCTGATATTTACATCGAAAAGTACATGGAAACCTGGCTATTTAAAAAGCTCGTAGCACCCCGAAAATGGCTACCCTCCTCTCGTCTTAGAAAGAAACGAGCGCAGGAGGAATGTCTGGGACCATCATGCGGACTAACAAGATTGAAAAATAGGCTTTCGATGCCCCATTTGTGACATGCAGATAAGGCAGCAAATTGGAACTACGCTGATGGGGACATCCTTCAAATTCTCTGGGATTACAGCAACATCGAGGTATTCTCGTAATAGATCTGTTAAACTGATCTTCCCCTTTAGCACCGTGACGTAATGCCCTCGTTTTCTGTGCCTCTACCATGAATGTTTGCTGCACTACACGATGAAATACTGTTTTCTTTTCTTCGCGCTGCCCCGTAAACGACAAAGTTAGCCAGGCAAAGTGCACTTGCATATTCATTAACTTTTGGTAGATTCGATACACCGTGTAAGACGCGGTAAATGGACAATGCCGCGCTTCGCGGCGTCAATCCCCCCGAAACATAACCCAGCGTTGCATATGCCCTGCATTTTACCAATTTGTCACTAGGAGACGCCGACAGGGCGACCAGCACAATGTGCACATGCGTCGAAGGTTTGCGTTGCAGCTTTTTGCGAACTCTCTTTTGTCGCCATTATTGCGGCAGTTATAGAAGCCATTTCTTTGAGCAAGTATATTCGTTGCGCACGGCAAAGGCTGAAGAACGCTGAGATATTCGCTTTTTAACGCGACAGCTTCAAGGGGCTCGGTGTCACAGAAAAGCTCGTGCGGTTCGGACACGGGAAAAAATTGTGATTGGTCGATTGGAATAACAGAAATTCTCCAAAGGCTCCCGCCGCGATGCTGACGTCATGACTGGTCTGCTAGGTCATCTGGAAGAGAACAAGCGTTGCGATGGAGGAGGTGATATACTCGGTTACAACCTCAAGAACGGCACCAGCTCATGTAGTGTATCACTCCGCCAAAGCGCCGGACCCATGACGTCAGTGCGGGCGCGCTGTTTTGAAAGGGGTTTTGCTATGAATGCGTGACTATCGTCTGCCTTGTCTCACGCAGTTTGTTTGTCGTCACTGGAGTCATTTATAAGCATATTAAGTCCAAAAAATCACGGGACGGCTCACGCCATGTTCAAACATTCCCAGTAACGCCCTACTTGCGCCGCGCGGAGGAAACATCCGGCGACGGTGATAAGGCACAGCGGCGAATTCCTGTGCCGTTCTTAAGTTGTCACCGAGTATATCTTACCAGTGCGGGGCACTGGTCTTATTTGTCATCTGCTATGAGTGTGTACGCTGCATCTACATCTGCCCCTTCCGCTAGTGCGATTACCCCGAAGGCCAGTTTAGGTGTCCTACTACTTGTGCATGTTTAATATTCGGAAGTTTTCGGTATAAAAAGCAAAAGGCAGAGCTCGGGCAGCACCACAGCTCACTCATGTACGGCGGGAAGCGTTGTGAACACTTTACCTGAGTACGGGGCAGCAGCGTACGGCTCAGGCGTCGGGTAGGTTTCTCCCGTGGATTGTGGGGCAGGTAATCCTCCCAAGGCCGCTGTGCAGGCTTGGGTTCCGACGGAGGGGGATAAGGCTTGGAGGGCCAGGACTCGGCTAAAATATCCAATAAATTTGTAAGCACCTTAGAAAGCAGTTTTTTATAACAACAGTTAAAAAAATTCACATATTCTTGCTTGGTTATTGTCGCTTAGGAAAAAATATTTCTTAGGAGGAACCAGCATGCCATCTTTGGGGGTTTACATGCTGGTTTTAGTATGATCCGCGTGAATAAACGAGGCAACGTATTTCTCAAAAGCACGTGTACTCTTGCAGCACATTTGAATGAGCCGGATTCGTCTGTTCGGGGATAAATTCCAAAAACAACAAAGAAGCTGAAAACTAAAGCAAAAAGCAAAACGAGGTGAAAATAGAGACAGGCGGTAGAAGGCAGCGTCACTAGAGACCTGATTTCGTACTTCCAGTGTAACTGGCTTGGGATATAAAATGGGAAGATAATTGACGCACTTGGAGAAACCACCGTCAAGATGAACAGAAATAATTGGTGAGGCCGCAAGAAAACTGCTAAAATACAATGAATACCATCCGAAAGCACAGGAGAGAAATTCGGTCTATTATGAAAAGTACCTACGTTCAATTGAACGTAGGTTTAATGAAGACACCGAGACCTGAAAACTATTCTGTTATATCGAGAACTTCATAAAATTGGGAAACCATTAGGTCTGTTGTTTATTGCGATGGGAATCTGAGTTCGTTCAATAAATAAGAAAGTTCGCGACATCAGGCTGCGGAAAATCCAGGATCTATTGTAGCATCGTTTGTGGTATGTGAACACGTATGGCCTGTTAAAGGGGAAACAAATGCAGAACCCTCTCATAGAAATCGCTACTGCCGTGACTGCGTGAACAAGTTTTGTTGAACGGAACTTTAAAAGGTAGTCAGATATTTAGTGAGGTAAATACTACTAAATTGTTACTTGAAGGTGAAACTTGTGCTGGTGTTTTCCTTTGTGAAAGTAATTATTCAGCATTGGATCCCATTTAACACCTAGAAAAGCTGCGCTTTTAAGAAAACCAATACTGTTTCTGCGTCATTCGCACCTGAATCAGTTCTTAAGAAATAATTTCCACAAACTTTAACCTGATTACCGCAGACATTCAGACATTCAGACATTCAAAATTGCTCGTCGTGATACCTCGACGTGAACTATCGTTACATTCGAAATAGCTAATTGCCGCCCCTCTGTAAGCCAAACCCCGCTAAGAACCTAAACAAAATAGAGAAACTAAACTACAAAGACACGACAAAATAAAACTGTGTATGCAATAAAAATTAAAGACCTTCTGTTTTTAATATTCGTTTAATATTTGTTCTAGAATGCATAAATTTACATTATATTTACTATAAAAGCTAGCATGTATATGAAAAATAGCATCCATGTACAAGGTGTATATATTATGTACGATATATTTTTGTGGGAAGTGCGAAGTTGCTGTCACTTATATTTTTTACTTATTGCTTGATAGTTGACTCGGCGAATGTTCGTTGTATCTGTACATTGTGCCCACCTGCCATGGTCTCAGTAGAGACTACCAGCATTGTAAATAAATAAAATAAATGAAGAAATTTATGCTTGGCCTCACATATTTGCGTTGAAGTTTTCCCCATTCGCGCTAAATTTCAAGTCGCTACTATTTTACGAGTGCGCAGTTTTAATTTTTACTTATACCATGCAAAGAACTGTCAACTTAGAGAAGCACAGTTATAAAGCAGTTCGAGCATTTAGAGCCTTGGAAAACTTTCATGTAGTTTCTTACCTTCCAAGGCAAGGGAAGCCTGGGCGACGAGCGCCAGGGCGGTCGCAAGGACAAAAATCTTCATGGTTTGGCTCCCTCCCATACGGGGATCTTCTGTGTAGGGCAGCCGTTGTCGTCCTCCCTTAAATACAGCTGACCACCTCACCTCTATCTCGGCGGCTGACAAGGCGGAGTGCAACCAATTCGCGGATGTGATGAACCGGCGCTGGCTTTGTGACCGCGGTGATTAACCGTCGGGTGTGTCCATTGTTTTAAATTGCGATGTATCCGGAGGAATTTAGGGCACTCGACTGGTGACCGATACGGTTTCTACACCTGCTGACCCATTCTTACGCACGCATGATTGATAAAAAACAAGCTAGTGTTCAACAGAACATGTTTGTTTGTAACTTGCCGAATTCAATTTGCACTTGCCAGTGATTCCACCTCACCTCTGGCTCCGGCTGACTCGGGTGTTCTCTAAGGAGCAGTTCTTAGGCCGCTGTCATTATTAATATATACAAATTACTTACCCGCAAATTTAAACTATCATGCACGTCTATTTTAAGACGGCTGTGTACAAAAAATAAGTTACGATTCAGATATAACATGTTTGCGAACTAACTTGAGCAACCTTAGTCCCTGGTGCTGCACCTAGAAAATAGAACTCAGCATAAAAAAATGTCACTGAGTGCTCGCAATATATCAAGGAGGAATCTAAAACATGACATGGTTGTTTTTAAAAGCTAATCGTAATTTGGTATCCTTCTGAAGAAACTCCATTCAGCCCCATCCTCACTTAAATCACTAGTGTATGTGGTGCGTACGTCGGTCCAAAATTAGAATCGGCATCGAATGTTTGGCATCTCAGCCCCCTCCACTATTTATTTCTCGAGGCATTTACTGGCAGCCTCCGAACCAACTAAAGAACACTACAGAGGCAAAGCCAGATGCACCAACATATCAGGCGTTTTTTTTTTTGCGAAATGAACCAGATCCACCTAAGTCAAATTTGAGAAACAAGCGGAAGTTTGTTACCAGACCTAAATGCAATGCTGTCAAAGCTATTATATGATATAATTTATGTCACCTAGGTGAAGTTTACGGCTACGAGTAATCAAACATTTTGCCATAAATTTGAGCAATACTTGGGTGATAAATTTGGATTTGGCTAATATTGAATTGGAACACTCAAGTGGATGCGGCTTTCTTATGAAAGCTTTATTTAAATTGATGTCCAAGCATAGTGCGACTGAGTTTTGGTGGAAAAGGCATTAAGAACATGCAACAGGGCCTCAAGAACAGTAGAAATATGCACGGGAAGCAGGTGAGTCCTCTTCGCACCATTAGTAGATCTTTTCGAATTCTTCCCTAGGATAATGTTCTTGGCCACGCCTGAAGGCACTCACGAAGAAAGCAAGCTTATCATTGCTTTGTCATGAATTTCCAAAACGCTTCACAAGAAGGCTGCTCATATCTTTTTCTTCACCTCAATGAAGTGCTTCGTACTCTCAGAGGGGGGAGGGGATTTGCCAGGGCTTGTAAGCGACAGATATCTAGTTAAGTAATAGAAAAATAAATATGGTAGTAAAAAATAAATATCCCCAGAATCATTTCGTAGGGACGGGCGAGACAAAATGAAATCATTGTTTCATTTCCCTTCGGTCTCAGTTTCATTTCGCTAGCTTCGTCGTTGACATCTGGGGACAGATCTTTCGCCGATCTCCTAGTTGCTGTCTGAATTCATAATAGGCCAGCTCCGAAAAGCAGAAAAAATAAACTCACCGAAAAACACCCACGAAACAGTTAATAACAGTCAAGCCAAGAGCAAACACCCATGGGAAATGGATTTGGCTCACTTTGGTCCGTGAAGCAGCAGGGTCTGGTTCATTTTCGATATGACCTACGATCTACGCACACGTTTTCAGGGAGATTTTCTCAACTGTTTTCTCGCCACCCCCTTTTTAGGGGAAACTTGTCGAGTTTTTCTTGCCGCTGCAGTTTTATTCGATTTAGTTTTGGTTTCTGGATCTGGCTCATTTCGAAACAAAACAAAAAACAAAAAGCAAAAACGCCTCATATATGCGAAACGTTCCTGCGGCGCATGCGCCGTCAGACAACAGCTGCGCTCATATAACCCCATCGCCGAGCTCCTTATCGGAGTAGGGGCTGAATCGCAACACCACTAAACGCTGGTTAATTTTTCCCGGGGTACCCGAAACCGAGAAGCCTGCTTTATCATGTCCCGTGATTACCGCACAGCCATGGATTGATTGATTGATTGTAGGGGTTTAACGCGCCAACGCAACGCAGGCGATGAGGCGCGCCGTAGTGGAGGGTTCCGGATTAATTTCGACCACCTGGGGATCTTTAACGTGCGCCGAAATCTCGTACACACGGGCGTTTTTGCTTTTCGCCTCCATCAGAAAAGCGGCCGCCGCGGCCGGGAATCGAACCCGCGACCTTGTGCTCAGCAGCGCAACGCCTTAACCACTGAGCCACCGCGGCGGGTACCGCACAGCCAGTGCTGCGGGCACTAAGGGGAACGTATTCCTTTCATTGCTTAATGGTAGCCGGAAACATTGTACCATTTAGCTGATTAATTGGATATTTAACCATAACCGGATCTTGCAAGACGATTGGATTTGCCTAACACCATAATATCGTCCCGTTGAAATCATCCTGATAAAGTTGACGTTACCCGAGCTAAGACATTTACTAACCCGTCTTGGTAATACTTGTACAGGTGCATACCAACTTCTCTCCCCCAAACCTCAAATCCCTAGGCATACTTGAAGCAAAACATCAATCAATTAGTGGTATTTGCAGTATTCTTTTAAATAAATATACATAGCTGCTTGATTTTTACGGCACGGAATAAAAATACGCGTTTGAAACATTGTTTTGACCCAAAAGTACAAAAAGCGCTCGCCCCATGAGTCTCTAGACCTCGTGGCGGCATTCCAAGGAGTCCCACGGTAACGAAGGGTTCGAGTAAATGGCGCACGAGCAGTGGAACGCGGGAAATTTGAATTCACCAGAGCGAATCACCCCTGTGCTTACCTGGGAGGAGCGACACGGTAAGGGAAAAACGTGACAGGTTGAAGGGAAAAACGATGGCTGCAGTGGCACAAGACAACCATCTTTCGACATTTGCAGCAAAGTGAGCAATTACCTGGCCATTTTTTTTTTTTTTTGCAAAAAGCATACAAGGCTGCAGTGTGTTATGAGCGCTCGTTGTAAAAAAATAATAAAGCACTGCAACAGAACGTTTTGCAAACTCAGATTTTTGTGTACTGTTAAAGCGACATTATTGCATGCGCAATAGGTAGGAAATGTCGGCACATTTTTTTTTTTTTTGCGTAGACCTGCCTGCGTGTGTCAACAAAGCTACCGAAAAAAGAGGAGCACACAACAAACGAGTTGGGACAGCTCGCGGAGAGAGCGGACTTCGGTAAAGGGGAGTGCTTCCTTCGCAACGCCTGCAACGTTTCCAGGGAGGCGTCAAGTGGAAGCGCGGCTCAGCGCCTTCATCGCTCATGCGGCAAAGCAGGAATCCGGAGCAAGGCGTGGCCATAGGGCGGAGCCTCGTGTTCACAAGGGAAAGGGACGAGATGCTCGCGAATTCTTAAAAGTCCGCCAATGAGTCTGCGTTTTTTTTTTTTTGCTGCCTGACCACAGGCTTCAGGCAAGCAGAGGGGAAATCCAGATAAGCTGGAAGTGCTTGGGCCCTAAAAAAAATTACTGCCCTACCCAACCTGTGAAGAAGGATTACCAGCGAAGCTGGGCGCAGACCAAGGAGTGCACGAAGCAGAACACGTTTGTGTGACCTTTGCGATTCAGCATACTTCCTAGCTAATAAGCTGAATTAAAATTGAAAGCACTCCAGTGCTAGTTTGACGGACAAACATGGGGTTGTCCGTTACCTCCCCCCTCCCCCTTGCGATGTAGGCACATTATTGTCGGTGTAACACACTAACCAAACCACTTGACCACGGAAGGCAGCAGTATAAGGTCGCATAGGGCCGTCACATGTTGACGTTCAGACGGAAGCCAAAAGTTGAAGCGCGGGGGTGCCGAGATATCGGCGCTCGTTAAACGTCCCCAAGTGGTCAAAATTAATCCCGAAGCCTCCATTACGGCACGTCTCATAGCCCAGGTTTAGATTCGCCGCGTTTAAACCCCAAAATTTTAAACAAAGAAGGCATCCGGGTTCAAATGTTCCGCCAGCACAACGGGCATGGCATCGGTGAGCGCGTGAAGCCTTGCTGCTCATGCACGCTCCCAACTCCACCCCCGTGTACTCCCGACAGCACACCCGTGCGCGTGTTTAGACGTCCAAGAGTACCAGGCAAAATGTCACTCCTGGGGCCCTCATGCTGGACTGGAAGAACACCAGCAAAAATATCGCACCAGGGGCGGTATTCTCGTGACTGTCCCTTTTGAAAACGTCCCTTTTGTATCCCTTTCATTGTGACGTACTTCCGGTTAAGCAGTGGGCGTTGGCAGTTGGTTTGCTGCGCTTGCGATACGTCACTTCCGGTTGTTTGCTTTTAGCCAATCAGGGCTCACCAAAAGGGACACTTTTCAAAGGAACGCAAAATGGACAAAACTCGAGAATACCGCCCCAGGAGCCTTTCAAGAAGTAAAGGCAAATACGCTAGCTCTTGGATACGAAAAATGTCCGCCCTACGCCTATTTATCAACACACGCTGGTGAAATTTGTGTGACTTGATTTGTAGTAGCTTGTTTTGTGCAGTGTGTAGAATGACCATGATACATGAAAGCTGATTGGATAATTTACCGTTGTTAGGGCAGCGCTGTTACCAATAGATATGTGGGTTATAACAATTTACTGCCCCCCCCCCCCCACACACACACACCCACACACGATATATGAGGGAATTGAGGCAAAATGCAGCTTGGCTGAAAAAAAAAAAAAAAACGAAGCTCCGCGGGCGATACTGGCCGAGACCCCCTGCCATCTTGTAACGGCCACACCCATTAGATTCTCTTTGCGCAGCTGCAGTTCGGTTCAGTGGAACACTGTACCGACACAACTGCGAACCGGTTTGCCTACAGACTGGGTTTGGGCCCAGAGACAATAATGGCCATCCTTACCAGGATGCGTATACGTTCGAAATTAAACCGCCCCGAAGGGGCAGCGGCCGGGGTAAGCGGAACTTCTCCCAAACGTTCACCCCCTGGAAGAGCCGGGCGCCCGGCCGGGGGAACGCCTGTACCCGCTTTTACCGGTGGGTATCCGGCGGTGGGATTCGAACCAACCACCTCCCGAAGCCGAGACGGGCGCCCTACCCGTTAGTCCACGGCTGCGGTGCTGCGCCCAGCAGCTAAAACTGTAATCTATAGGCTCAAGATGCCTGTTCTGCGATAAAGTTGCCTCGTGACTGGTGGAGTTCCCTGTCATTCCATGTTAAAAGGAAATCACAAACATTGCTTCAGCTAGTTTTTCATAGACAACTGGACATACTGTAAAAGCAGTCGCTTAATGTTTCGCGTATTGCCTCGTGGCTAAAAGAATTCTCTAACAGCAAAGCTATTAAAGCTTGAGCGTGGTCTGGTGGCGTTAGCATGCGCCTCGTGAGAAGCACCTGGTTCATTCAGATTTTCGCGTGGGCTAGCACTTCGTGAGGAGCTCGCAAAAAATACCAAGAAAAAATACCGGGCGCACTTGAGCGTGCCTCTCGTGAGGAGTGCCCGGCACCGTGCAGCTCGACCTTCGAGAACACTCTACCCATCTTTCGGGGCCTGATCGCTTGCACGCTCTTCTCTTCTCCAGCTCACGTGCGTTCGTGCCTGAAGTGGGGAGCGCAGAGGCCGAGTCGGCGAAGCCGGTTGCCACGGGTTCTAGCGCGTGCTATCACGGTCCACTTGGGGAGAGATGTGAAAGTTTGCGGACAAAACGATCCCGGCCTGCCAGTCACGGAGAACTTTCAGCGGCAAGTTGGGAAATCCATGCCAGGTGCAACAGCCGGGTCTCCGACGAAGGGAGAGGGGCCGCCCGCTCTGCTGTTTCGCCAGCCTAGCACCACTAGTTCAAGCTGCCTCGGCACTTTAGGGGCTCGCCTGGTCGTCGTAGCTCGCTCGCTGAACCCACGTAGAGCCACAGGGCGTTCCGTCGTCGGGTCGTAACCCACAGGCTTCGAAGGCCAAGCGGTTTATATAGTCATAAGCGTTTGAAACTCGTGAATTGCTGGCACTTGTCATACATCTCCCCGTTGTGCGGCACGTGCAGGAGCAAAAGCAAGCACAAAAAGAACAGAACTCCCGCTGGCACAGTTTCAGGCAGGGGTGCTCGAGCAATCCGAAGGCGGGAAATTTGAGATGCGCTGGGGTGATAGCAGTGAGCGGATAACGGCGCTACAGCCCTCTATGGCGAATCACTGCTCTGCACTTCCGACAGCTTTCACATTGAGTGGGATGGCTTTTATTTTCTTTTACCATCATCGCTTTCGTGTTTTCTCTGGCCATCATTCGCAATTACAAACTCACGGTATTTTCTGGTGTCCTAGTATCCTGTCGGACCTGGTCATTGCTTTAGACAGACGTAATTATTTGTGACGGCTCGTGTATCTAGGTCTCGCGAGCGACTTCTGCCACACCCTGGCATTCATTCTTGTACTACCATCTCTCCCACTGTTCCTAGAGCCCTTCTGCCCTAATAAAAACTACCCTTTCTCTGTGTGTGTGTGTTATTCTTCTGCAAAGTGACAGCGGTGTGATCGGCATGCAGTTGGCTCAGGTATATCTGCATTAACAAGGTATAGGTTTGGGCGAGTTGGTATATCATACTGAACGTTGAATGCGCAAACTACACGAAGACGAAGAAAGAAGGCGAGGCAATGCGCAAGTTTGCGCATTGTCTCATCTCCTTTCTTCGTCTTCGTGTAGTTTGCGCATTCAACGTTCAGTATATCTGCAGTTACGGCAGATTCCCTGTGCGTAAAAATATCACCTATCGGACTAAGTCGAGGATGCGCAGCCCCTGCGAAAGAGCACGCATAGAGATTCTGCTGTACCAGCGTTCTGGCCTCTATAAATGACCGCAGTATTGTCTACGAATGTCATGGAATAAATTATTCGTTACATGGATAATAATAAAGCCAAGGTTTCTTTGGCTCTTTCTTCGGTTTTACAGGGGGCTGCTGGTGCTACTGTTGCTTCTTTCTGCCCTGGTGCGCCGCTGGGTACGCTTCTTTTGTTTCTCTGCCGCCGCTGTCAGCTTTTCACAGTTTAGTAGTTGCAACCTTACCGAACGCGCCGATGGGTTTTATATTACACCATACAACGCTGGCCACCTCGCACATCTCCTGCTGCGTCAGGAAAGAGACTCGCGGGTTGGCGCCCGGGGAAGTTGCACCAGATAAGGTTGTCGTGCCCGTACCGCTCCAGAGGGGCAGGCTGGAAAGCGAGGCGACAAACCGTTACCCCGGGGAGCCCCATCTCCGGCGTGTATCGCGTTCTCTGCGTTTAGAGCTACTGTAGTCCTTGCCATGGATATTGAGACGTTAAAAGTCTCGTGTTAAATGTGGTATTACTCAACGCCCTCGCCCCTGCTCACCAGTTTGAAAAATCAGCAACTACCCCAAGAAGCATAACGCTCTCAAAAAATACCACATGGGAGTCAATTCCAACCCAGCAGTGCCCTGATGCTTTTCTTTACGCCGCTTCCCAGCCTTCCACTGATGCGCTGTATCCGCCAATCTTTTTTATGACTGATAATTTCTGCTAGTTTTTCTGTTGCGTTATCTTAGGGTGAAACACGTGTCGTTTTCGCAAGCGCGCTGGCAGACTCAGAACAATAAAATCAACGTGTGCAAAATCGACAAACGGCTTACACGTGCAAAACAGCTGATCTCTCATTAAGGTCCTGCAAACAATAGCGTTGCGCAAGTAATACAAATAGGATTTAAAGATTGAGGCTATCCGTCCGTACCGCTCCAGAGGGCCGTGTGGAAAGCGATAGGCGACAAACCACCCGGGGGAGCCCCAGCTCCGCCGTGTATCACGTTCTCTGCGCCTTGAACTGTTGTAGTCCTTGCCATGGATATTGAGACGCTGAAAGTCTCGTGTTAAATGTGGTATTTCTCAACGCCCTCGCCCTTGCTCACCTGTTTGAAAAATCAGCAACTACCCCAAGAAGCATAAAGCTCTCAAAAAATACCACATGGGAGTCAATTCCAACCCAGAAATTCCCTTATGCTTTTCTTTACGCCGCTTCCCAGCCTTCCACTGATGCGCTGTATCCGCCGATCTTTTTTATGACTGATAATTTCTGCTAGTTTTTCTGTTGCGTTATCTTAGGGTGAAACACGTGTCGTTTTCGCAAGCGCGCTGGCAGCCTCAGAACAATAAAATCAACGTGTGCAAAATCGACAAACGGCTTACACGTGCAAAACAGCTGATCTCTCATTAAGGTCCTGCAAACAATAGCGTTGCGCAAGTAATACAAATAGGATTTAAAGATTGAGGCGAAACCAGCAGGCGAAAGAGTAGAGAAAATACAACGATGGGGCCGTTATATCGCTGTCGTTATCGCTCTCGGGAATGTCCCGCCGTATGCGTTCGCGGTAAGTGCGGGGCAAGCCCATCTGCAATACCGTTACGATATACGTCCGCTCCAGGTCTGTGCTTTTGTTGTAATGAGGAGTAGTTCCACTACCTGCATCTGCGCAAGCGCTTGCAGGCGCAGCCATTACTTTTGATGTCTCACTCTTATTGGAGTCGCCGCTTCTGACTGTGATTATGTCGTTTAACGCGTCGAAACTACACCGGTTATGAGGCGCGCCGTAGTGGAAGGCTCCAGATTAATCTTGACCACCTGGGGATCTTTAACGTGCGCCGAAATCTCGAACACACGGGCGTTTTTGTTTTTCGCCTCCATCAGAAAAGCGGCCGCCGTGGCCGGGAATCGAATTCGCGTCGTCGGGATCAGCAGCAGATTCATCGCATCTGACTCACGCCATGGGAACACCCCTAACTGGTTCTGGTTGGCATTCCGTGGCCGCGTCCGAAGCGCCTAGTCATCGGGCGGCCATTTCTTGGCTTTGAAAAATGCACTTAAATTTGTCAACTCCCACTGCTGGTGCAAGGCTGGGGAAACAGCTGAGCTGGCGTCCCCTCCCCCTTCGTCGGAGACCCTGCTGGTGCGCATCACATGGATTTCCCAACTTGCCGCTGGAAGTTCTCTATGACTAGCAGGCCCGGATAGTTTTGTCCGCAGACATTCACATCTCTCCCAAAGTGGGCCGCGTTAGCGCGCGCTAGAAGCGGCGGAAACCGGCTTCACGAACTCGGCGTCTGCGCTCCCCACTTCAGGAACGAACACATGCACGTGAACTGGCAAGGAGAACAGCATGCGAGGGATCACGTCCTGAACGCTGGGTTACAGAGCGTTCTGGAAGGTCGAGCTAGCACGCGGAGGGTTCCTCACGAGGCGCACGATCACGTGCGCTCGGTATTTTTCTTGGTATCGTTTCCTGGTAACGCTCGACGGCGGAAATGACAGCTTAAACAGCTCTGCTTTTAAATAGCGGAGCTCCATGTGCATGAAATTCAAGCCTCTTCGCTATCACCATGTGCGTGCCTTGTGATGAGCAATACTGCACAACGGCTTCACCGGCAATCGTGGTCGAAGGAACCCACATTTAGATTCCCGTATTCGCCGCCACTAGTGCTTTTGATTGATTGTAGGGTTTAGCGCTTCCACGCAACGCAGGCGATGAGGCGTGCCGGAGTGGAGGGCTTCGAATTAATTTTGACCACCTGGGGATCTTTCACGGGCACCGAAATCTCGTACGCATTGGGCATTTTAGGTGCAGAACACTTTAGGGGCTCGCCTTGTCATCGCAGCTCGCTGTAACGCTCCATGTCAAGCGACTGCCGGAATAAGACTGTACAGCGAGATAACGGATCCAAGTAGTGCCCGGCGTACCGTCGTCAGGGCGTCCCGCGGAGGCTTCACACACCAAGCGAATTAAATAGTCATAACCGTTCGAATCTTGTGATCCGCTGGCGCTTGTCATACATCTCCCCGTTGTTTACCGCTAAGAAAACTGCAGGTGCATTTCAGGCAAAATATACGTAATTAACCGACAGCGACCACGTTCATTTAGTTTGGAATGGTCGTCGGATTGGATTTTACGATAGTAAGCGAAAAAGAAATGGCAGTGCAACGCCGGCACGTGTGAAAAGGAAAAGCAAGCAGAAAAAGAACTCCGAATTCGCAAGGGGCACGCCCTATAGGAGGCGCGCAAAGCGATCCAAGATGGCTGTCCTAAGGAGGATCGGGTGCTCCCTCCACGGACCGCCGCTTGTGGGCGCGTTGAAAGCAAAGGGGTTAGCTCTCTGCTTTTTTAACGTAGTTAGGTGGCGGTGACGCCAGATTTTAATGGCTGTCCTTCACTAAGATATTACGCGCCACGTCAGAAACTAAAGAGGAACATTTCGCCCCACAAGCGAAGGTGAAGAGATATGGCAAAAGCCGCTCACGTCGCTTGCTGCGGCGGTAGGGCTGCCAGCGCTCGATATATGACGCTACAAAGTTACATTTCTGCCTGAAAATATCGCTGGTTCACTAGCCACCACAACAATTAGTAGAGTTGGCTCATTACCGGTTCAGACTTATCAGAGTACGCGCTCTTACTAAGCGTTTTATTACCGCCCAATTACTTGACAAATCCTGCCTGTGTAAGGCATTTTCATAGTATACCGCTCGCAAGTACGTTGTGTCGCTCCGTGCAGAACCTGCAAGTCAATGGCCTGGCCAGCGTGAACAGTAATAGTTTCCTACTAGGTCCTATTTTACCACCAGCGAAGGCAAAGGATATAAACGTTTCCAATCAAACTACGTAAACGTGACATTTCTTTTTGTTTAAAACAATACCGAGCGGTCGACGCCTGGCAGTCTTAGTAGCATTGCTCCCTACTAAAAAGCAATATTTTGATAAGAGGCACTATCAGTAGAACGTTGGATGCTGCTTACAAAAAAAAAACACACAAACCATCCAAACAATTTTGTGGCTCCAGATTGGAGCTGATCAAACGCTTGAAGCTTCTATGCAGAATTTTAACCTGCAAACCAGCTTGAGCTGCTTTCGTACTATCACCTAACGTTTTCTGCATTGCTAGAAGCGGCTCCCTGAAACAAGAGCACCCAAGGAAGAAACACAAAGCTCTTCGCACGTAAATAATTAATTGTAATATGCTGGTTCTAAACTAGCGCACCTGGGCAAGCCTGTCGTCTGTGAAATGTGAGGTGAGGGCCAAAGTGTCCCCAAATTAAAAACTCCCTCGCGGTGTCGGTCGTGCAAACGGCTTTGTTAATATGAACCTATATCTGACAACGCGTCCGCACAACGCACGATGCGCAAATCAAAGAAACGGTCAACAACGGTAGGTTTTGAAAACAGATTATGGTTCAGCGTAACATCTCACTAGTAAAATGTGTCATGCCTGCGCTCTCACACCCTTGCTTTGATATGTAAGAACATGGGCACGAATAAAATAATATCATAGCCGGGAATTGTTATCGTGCCTTGCACGATTAGGGCGACGGTCATATCGGCGACCTGGATCGAACTTGTCATATGCATACAAACGTCAAGTAAAGGCGACGGAAATTGAAGGCGTGCGCCCTGTAACAGCAAAGTTGTTGCTTAGACGAGTTGGTATATAATTGCAAGGATTTATAAGCATTGCACAAAGACGAGGGACTAAAACATCACAATACACACCATGCGCACTGTGTTCGGTTCGTGTTTAGGTTCCTAGTTTTCGTGCAGTGCGTCGCAATCTCTTGCACGCGGTGTATGAAGCACGAGGCCTTTTAGAACATGACATGCATCGGGTGAATGCTGTGCTTGTTATCATGTGAAACAGTGTCAAAATCCCCGTGACAATACGCTGCCGGCCAGCGCGCGGGCGAGCGCGCTCCGACTTTTCCGTCGCTCGCCGATCCTCCATGGAGTGATTTCTCCTCCTGCCACCGCGCGGCGCCACCGTCTGTGCGCCTTGCGAATAGCGCAGCTCCAGGGAGAGGGTGCGCGCACTGCAAAGGCGGAAAATTTGAATTGCATTGGACAAATCTTCCTTCCATTCATCGAAAGAAGAGTGAGACACGGCGGCGAAGAGCGTGATGGGTGGTAGCAGTGAGCGGATAACGGTGCTACAGCCTATTATGGCGAGTCACTGCTCCGCACTTCTGACAGCTTTCACACGGAGTGGAACGGCTTTAATTTTTTTTTTTTGCTTTTCGCTTCCATCAGAAAAGTGGCCGCCGCGCACGGTAATCGAACCCGAGTTCTTGGGCCCAGCGGCTTTTATTGGCGTATTGCTTCCTAACGGCTTCCTAATCATCCTCGCCTCATCCGTAGACTGCCTAGACCTGACAGTGGCGCATGCCCTTCAATTGTTTGGGCCGTCTCTCGATATGCTGGTGGTTACCGATGACGTCCCGGAAGGCGACACATTCGAATGTCTGGATACGCGGCTACATTTCACGACCGATTATGTCTGCTAGGAGTAGGAGGCCCGCTTCAAGAAGTCGGTTCTTTCGTATTGTTCGGGCCACTACACTAGGGTAAAGCGTGGCATTGTTAAACTCTGCCTTACTGACGCCCCCAGGATCTTTTGCTTCCAGAGGTACGGAAATAGTTTTGAGGGTCAGGTAGAACGACTCCTGAAGAGGGGCTATGAGCGTAAAGTCGTTCACTGTCGCCAACCAACTGCTCAAGCAATCCAATTGTGCCGTTTGGGGGCTGACGTTACTAGGTAAGCTGGTTGGTGTTCCTTATATCCACAAATTGTCTCACTGGCTCAATCAAGCAAGGGCGAGTGCAAAAGTAAAGTTGGTTTGTCCCGCGCACCAAAAAATATCAATACTGTGCATGGAAACGTCGCCTGTAAGCACAGGAAAGAATGGCTGCGAGATGAAATATAAGAATAGTTTGCGCTGTTTATGTTATTGCAACCTCAGGCGGAAAAGCGTTTGTCGTCCCCAAGATGCTCAATGTAAAAGAATAGAATAGAATAGAATAGAATTTTATTTCATGTTCTTTATAAGACATGACGGGGCGAGAGAAAAAGCTGCTGTGGACAGCTTGACGAGCTCTCGCCCCGTACCGGTGTATGGGTAGTAGATGGCGCCTGACGGTATACATCCTAGAGGGCTTGCGTGTAATTGATACAATCCAATTTCAACAAGACCCTGTTTTTCTGTAAAATTCAGTAAACTATTACTAAAGAAAATGTTGTTACAACAATTGTCGTTAAATAAACAGAAATGAGAAAAAAAGAAACAAGTTTATACAATGTCTAGCGGAACATTGCTTGCAGACATAGCCAGAACTGGTACTCTTCGTGAGAAAGAAAAAGAGAGAGAAAAAAGAAAAGAGAAATCATTATTACAGGTACATACGTAAAAGCTCAGAAATCCTTAAAGAATGAAAGTCAATGCCACGTTCAATAAATTGATTTAGAAGATTGGGGACAGTATAGGACAACATTTGATTACCATAGTTTGTTCTGCAACAGCGTACCGTCCAATGTTCAGTATGTCGAGTGTTGTACACAGGTACATTGGCAACTGATTGCGCAAAACTGGTAAGGAATTTCTCACTACGCTTTGCCTCGCTTCTTAAAGCCGTGCTTAGGCGGTAATCATAAAAATTTTCTGCACTAATCAGGTTGAGTTTTTTTAAGGAGAGGACCTGCTGAAGTGTCGAAAGGGGAATTTGAAATTATGCGAACCGTTTTATTTTGAAGACGTGCGAGTTTGGTGATGTTTGAAGAGGTTGTGGTGCCCCATACGAGGAAGGAATAACGTAGGTAAGACAAGAACAGCGCATTATATAATAGAAGTTTGGTTTTCGTAGGAAGCAAGTCCCGAGTTCGATAAAAAAATTCCAACGGTACGGGCTAGCTTTGTCATTACATTCTCAATCTGAAAATCCCAAAGCATATGTTCAGAGAAAATTATACCCAGCGTTTTGATCCTGTCTACTACTTCGATTCTAGTCCCGTTCATAAAGAGCGCGTCGGGTGTTATGCCCTTGCCTTTCGCTCTAAAAATTACCGCTTTTGTTTTTTCTGTATTTATACTTCGGTCATTTGCTGAGGACCATGCAGCTAATTTTACCAAAATTTCGTTGCCTCGCTCAAACAGTTTTTTTGCAATCACTATCACTGAGAAATAAGCTGGTGTCGTCTGCGTACATAACAAATTTTACTGACTGATCGATTCGCACTATATCATTAATATATATGGTAAATAGATAAGGGCCAAGTATGCTTCCCTGAGGGACCCCATAAAGTGCCGGTTTAGTTATAGATGCATGGTTATTGATTGATACATATTGGTTACGTTGACCAAAATATGTTGTCATGATTTCAAGTGCTGTTCCACGGATTCCGTAATGTTGTAATTTTTGTAAGAGCAACGTTCGGTTAAGCAAATCAAACGCCTTTGAGAAGTCGATGAAGATTCCCAGCACAAATTTTTTCTGTTCAATATTTTCCAGTATAAATTCTTTTTGGTCTAAAAGAGCGATTTCGGTTGAACGACCTTTTCGGAACCCATATTGACATTCTGTTAATAAATTGTGTTTGTCGGTAAAAGCTGTAAAACGCGTGTGAATGAGTTTTTCAAGGGCTTTAGAAAAAATTGGCAATATAGAAATTGGCCTATTATTGGATAGGGCATTGCGGTCACCCTTTTTGTGTATGACAGTCACTTTAGCTGTTTGTAACTCAGTTGGGAAGCTTCCATTGACAATACAGAGATTAAATACGTAGGTTAGCGGCGGTGTTATAACATCAGCAACAAATTTCACGGGATGAACCTTACAATCGAAAACGTCAGAGCAATGACTATTTTTCAAGTGCATAAGGGTCGAGAACACTTCAGACTCCGAAACAGGACCTAAATATATGGTTCCAGCGCAAGTTGTTTCCATGTATTTTCGATAGTCCCCCGTGAGAGAGGGCGGGTGCAAATTTACGAGGAACTCATTAAAGGCATTAGATAATTCAGTGCCCCCAACTTCATTGCCATTAATTGTGAGCTCTTTAATTGGACTAGTAGTCTTTTGGGTGCCAATAACAGAGGTAATCTTTTTCCAAATGACTGCTGTGTTGTTGGACGATTCTGTAAAGACGCTATGAAAATATCTTGTTTTGGCGTGGTATATTTCCTTATTGAGGCGATTACGAAAGGTTTTAAATTCTCTCAGTAAGTTGGGGTCAGGCTGGGAAAGAATTTTCTGGTACATAGTGTTTTTTGTTTTAATTTTTTTTAGTAAGTCTTGCGTAATCCATGGCTTTCTGATTTTTCGGGGCTGTTTGAG
Organism: Haemaphysalis longicornis; assembly: GCA_013339765.2. NCBI lineage: Eukaryota > Metazoa > Arthropoda > Arachnida > Ixodida > Ixodidae > Haemaphysalis > Haemaphysalis longicornis. The sequence goes on along the minus strand of CM023458.1, from coordinate 83,099,394 downwards.
TAGTTTAAACGGAAAGCTGGTGTTGTAAATTGACTTAAACTGGTTAAGAAAGGAATTAAATGCTCCATTTGCATCATTGTTATTGAATACTTCTGTCCAAGTTGTGGCCAAAAGCTCGTCACGAAAACGCTGCAAGTTATTAGTACTAATATTGCGAACTAAGATGCTAGGTTTACGTTGTTTTTGATGGTGCAGGAGGGCAACATATATGGGAAGATGGTCGCTTAAGTCATGAGCTATTACTCCTGCCTTTACGTTCTTAATATTGGTGCTGACGAGAAAAAAATCAATAAGCGTTGAAGAACTAGCAGTTATTCTTGTTGGCAGCACGATAACGTTACTTAGACCGAAGCTTTCATACAACCAGACGAGCTCATTACTAGCAGGTGTTTTAGTGAGAAGATCTATATTGTAATCCCCACCGCAGACTACGTGAAGTTTGTTTTTATTGCAGTAGAGGAAAAAAATTTTCAAGGTGATCAAGGAAGGTATGATAGTTTCCATTGGGAGGGCGGTATACTAGGGAAATGGCATTGTTGAAAAGTTTCAAGGTTAGTATTTCAAAATCAGTGTTTACAGAACAATAGTCATGTAGCAATTCACACTGGTACGTATTTTTTACTAAGATAGACACTCCACCTCCGCGGCGAGATAGGCGATTTAAATAAAAAACATTGTAGTGGGGCATTTTGAAAACATTTTCATCTGTGAACCAAGTTTCTGATAGCATTATCAGATCGAATTCGAATGCGAAGTTACTAAAAAACGCTTCCAAAATTGCGTGTTTGTTTTTCGCGGATTGGGCATTTAGGTGACAAATTTTTAATCCGGACAGATACTCGTTTCCTAGATTCAGTCGCAAATCATTCGGTGTGCTGTACATAGCTTGCAGGCATGCAAGGTCTTACTAAGCAGCGCGAAATAAAAGACGGACACCGATGCTACAGCGCGAAATAAAACACGGACACAGAAAGACGACGGGACGAGCGCAGCGCTCGTCTCGGCGTCTTTCTGTCTCCGTGTTTTATTTCGCGCTGTAGCATCTTTTACAATGAACTACCAACTCGCCCAACAGTACACTTTTGTCAAGATGCTCAACGTTCGCTTACGTGAGCACCACTAGAATGAGTACAGCATCAATACCGGCCACTTCAGCGTGCATTCAAAGATCATGATTGTGTCCCCGGTTACAATGAGCGTGCGATCGTTTTACAGCCAGTTATCAGTAAGCGAGACGAATTTTACTGGTTCTCCAGTTTCTAAAGGACACAAAATTTTGGGAGTTGTGGTGATTAGATGAAGATAGCTTTGGGCTCTTGGGGCGGAGCAATCGTCGGCAGTCTCTGCAAGGCTAGTCTGCCTGTTCCCTCACTCAAGCACTGCAGAATACTACGACCCGAGTACATCCGAAGTGAGTGAGTGAGTGTGAGAGGGAAAGAGGTTCCCAGCCTGCACCACATATGTATCGCAGGGAAAGAAAAGAAAGGGGAAGGGGTAGAAATATGGGTTGAGGTAGTGGTAGAAAGGTGGTTGGGGCAGGAAAAGGATGGGGTAATGGGGAAGAGAAGATATACCATCAGCGACGACCGCCCGGGAACGGGCACCGAAGTGTGCAGCCGGGCCCGTTTTCAACGAAGAGGCCGGATGGAGGGAGAAGCGTTTAGCGCCTACGTTGCGGCGCTGAAAAAACTGGGCGCCGATTGCAACTTCAGAACGCTGCCAACCACAATGGTAGCTACTGAACACCCAGTCGCAACGCCATCTGGGAACCTACAACACGTACTACCACAGCGCCTGTTTGCTCAGAGCGACTTGACGTTCGCAAAGGCTCACGGCATCGCCATTCGAGCGGAGAGTGCCGGCAAGCAGCAGTGTGACATCCTGAAGTCCGCCGAGCCGGCATACCTCACAAAGCACTAGCTCCATTCCCACCAGGCAAGTGGCAAAAAAACACCTAAGGCGCAACGCTGCTGGCGCTGTGACGAGCAGCACAGCCCGCAGTCATGCAAGCTTCAAAGCCCTAGGTGCTATTTTTGCAAGAAACGAGGTCACATTGAGAAGGTATGCATAACAGAGAGGAATTAGTCGAGGGCACCCCCTGAACGGCACAAGCGCATGAACTCCTCAGATGACATAACGCAGGCGGAGACGCACGCTGGTCTACCAGCATCACCGGCGCTGTACGACCTAAACACCGTTCTCAATTTACGCACGCAACTGAAGAACATGATCGACGTCACCGTGCATCACCAGCCGATCCACTTCGCGGTGGATTCCGGAACAGCATGCACGCTCATTAGCGAGCAGACGTATCACCAGACCTGGCGGCAGCATGCCCCCATCCTGCTCGACGACGACATGCACCTGAGAACGTGGTCAGGGCAGCCCTTGCCACTACATAGTAGTGCCAGCGTGGACATTTGTTTCAACGGCACAATCTGCCAGTTACCACTATTTATTGAGCGTGGTGCGGGATCCAGCTTCTTGGGCCGAAACTGGTTCGACGCCCTTGGAATAACGATCGGAGGTATCACCCAGGCTACCGAGGAAAATATTCCCGAGCGACAGGAACTGGTGTGGAGCGGCTTCAAAAGAAGTACGAAACGTTTTCGCTAAGAATATTCCCTGACTCAACAGACCTCTCAACAGTTTGGAGCTCCACCAGAACGCCAGCACCAGATTTCTCAAAGCCATGCCAGTACCATTTGCCACGCAGTCGGCGTACGACGTAGAGCTGCAGAAGCTGGAGCAGCAGGATCTCATTGAGCCTACGCAGCACTCGGACTGGGCCACACCAATTGTCGTAGTCAGGAAAGAAGACGGAACTCTATGTCTTTGTGACGACAACAGGAGCACCGTGAACCTGGCAACAAAAGGCCACTGCTTACCGACTAACCACGCCACATGAGGTTTTTAGCACACTCCGTGGATACCGAATCTTCAGCACGCTGTACCTGACCCAGGCGTACCAACAGCTGAAGGTGAGCGAAGAAACATCTGAATCGTTCACTATAAACATGACAAGGGGCCTCTGCAGGGTTAAACGATTTCCGTTTTGAGTGGCAGCAGCCCCAGCAATTTTTCAGAAGTACATGGAGTCCAGGCTTGTTGGAATTCCAGGAGTGTGCGTTTACCTGGATCACGTGATCATTAGTGGTACATCAAGCGAAGAACACGGAGCACGCCTACGCTTGTACTTGACAGGCTAGCCAGCGCCAACTTGCGCTGAAGCATGGAGAAACGCTGCTTTGCGGTCACCGAGTTAAACTTATTGGGGTATCTGATCAATGCTCAAGGTATTATTCCCACGGATGAAAAGGTGTGTGCTATCACTTCGGCTCCAGCACCAGCACCAGCACCAGGAACTGCAGTCCTTTCTTGGGCTCATTATGTTCTACGATCGATTCCTCGAGTAGCGAGAAACTGTGGCTAACGACCTGTACTACCTGTAACAAAATGATGTCATGTGGAGCTGGCCGCAACGGCACCAGAGAGCATTCGACTCGCTAAAGGACCTGCTCCGACGGCGCGTAGTCCTCAGGCACTATGATGAAACGGAAGCCTCCGTTCCTAGCCTGCGATGCATAGCCCTGCGGTGTAGGCGCAGTGCTCTCACAAGCAGACGATCAAGGCACAGAGGCACCGATTGTTTTGCTTCCCGCACTCTTTCAGCGGCAGGGCGCAATTACTCGCAACTGAACCGAGAAGGACTCGGAATCGTGTATGGAACCATGCACTTTCACCAGAACATTTCTGGCATACACGCGATCAGCATTACGGATCACCGACCTCTGTTGGGTATTTTGGGCCCCCAGAAACAAATATCCCATACGCTGTCCTCCCGTATGACACGGTGGTGCATAAAAATGTCAGCCTACGACTACGAGCTCGTGCACCGCCCAGAAAAAATACACCAGAACGCGGATGCATTGAGTCGTCTGATGCTCGGCGAAAAAATTGAGGATCCTCACAAGTGGGCTGCGTGCTGATGTTTGAAGCCGTGTCAAATCCGCTGTTAACGGCCAGCACGGTCGCCGTAGCGACGCAAGAGGACCCGACGTTGTCGCAATTGAGCGAGACACTGCCCCAAGGCCACGTGCAGAAACTGACCGGAGAAAACTTCAATGCATTTAAAGGGACAAACAACCGATTTTTGTCGAGTGTATGTTCTCTATCCCAAACGAAAGGGTATCACTTCAAGCACCTTGACGAGAAATGGTTTTGCTGATAACGCCGTAGAAATTTTTAAATCGAAATTTTTAGAGCTACAAGCCGTATGTGTCCCTCCCAAAAATAATGCTGGCAACCATGACATAGAGTAGCTCGGCAACATACTTTTGTCTGTATGCGAAATGAAAAACGATATTTAAAAACTTGTCCCCACCTAAAAAAAGTTTGAATCGCAGGCTTTCCTGTTCCGTTATGTGTTTTTTTTTTAATGCAACGGTCTATTTTGCACGGATGCGCCCTCGTTGGGATAGACGATAGGTAGAATCTGGTTTCACGTTGTGGAGGTTGGAAGTTCGATTCTCCCCGGGCGCGACGGTTTTTTTAGGCTGCCGTTGGCGTATTTGGAAACTGAAATAAAATATTTTGGCAGAACAAACGCCCCTGACTCAGGCAGAATCGTTAAAGCTCCTTCACTGGGTCTGTTTACTGAGCGCTGCCGTTGATTCTGGGCATGGAGGCTCAGTTAGCCACACTGAGAGCAACGCAGCGACGGCGGGCTGCGTGTCTTTAAAATTTTCAAAATAATGTGTAGAAATACATATACAATTTAGCCGTGCACAGATACTTGTGCTAAAATGTTTTCAATACGCAAATAAACGTTTCGGCACTTACAGTAGCTGCTAGGTTTGCAGGTCACGTGACAGGGACACATATTGTAGTGTCCAGTTTCGACACTACGAACCGCCACCCTTCCGATTTCAGGAAGTTTGCTGCCAAATTAAAATTATTTCCGCCAATTTGTTAAGAAATTGCTTGTGGTTACCGGGCTATATAAAACCCTGGCTTTCATGTGAGCTAGAGAAATACGCGACAAAAATCGGTTGTCTGTCACTTTAAGAAAAGAGCAACGGAGTTGAGTCTCCATCGCGGCTGCGTGACACTGACGAGTCGTTATCCCGCACGCACTGCGGGAGCAAGCCATGGCCCTCATCCATGCTTCACATCGAGGGGCAGTAATCATGAAACGGTGCCCTCGCAGCTAAATGTGGCGGCTAGGAATTGACGGCGACATTGAAGCAGCTGCACAAACGTGCCAAGTTTGCCAGAGGAACCAAGAAGCCTCGCCCAGAGGGACCATTCCTGATTGGGAGAAGCCAACAACTCGATGGCACGCCCTGCACATTTATTTTAAAGGCCCGATCGAAGGAACAACATTTCTGGTTGTGGTGGATGCCTTCACGAAACGGCTGGCAGTGCTACAAATGAGTAGGCCAACACCTGTGGCAGTCATCGACGCCCTGCGTGCGTTGTTTGCAACGTTCGGACTACCTAAAAAAAATAGTATCGGACAACGGCGCCGCATTTGTGTCGGAAGAGATCAGTCGATTCTACAAAGACAACAGCATCACAGCCGTGACATCCACCCCGTACCACCCAACGTTACTAGAATAAGCTATTCTAGTAACGTTGGTACCACCCAGCAACAAACGGCCAAGCCGAACGCTACGTGTCCGAACTGAAAGAGGGCACTTTGCAAGGACGAGACAGGGTCATTATACAGCCACGGTTGGCCCGCTTCCTTTTCAAGCAGCGCACAACAGTGCAAAATACCACAGGCCAGACCCCTGCCAGGCTAATGTTTGCGTGGGAAATGACAGCTCCTCTCACGGCTGTTCTACCAGAGCCATCCTCAAAGGCGGCCACAGCACAGGATGCCCGCGACCCATCGCGCAGCCGCGGGATACAAAAGGGAGAACGCGTGCTCGCCCGACAGTTTCAGCACAAACCTGAATGGGTCCCAGCGACCGTGAAAAAAAAAAAAAAAACGAATTGTCCTGCTGTCGTGGCTCGTCGAGATTTCCGGGACGACAACATGGCGGCACCTCAATCAGTTCCGCCAGCTTAGGCCGTCTCCAAACAAACCCGCCCCTTCTGAAGGAAGTTGTGAGTCACCACCCGTCAAGAGGGCTTGGCGTCTCACTGGGGAGAGCGCCGCTGCGACGCCGACAACCACATGCGCAGACGGCCAGCTCCCGTCTTCATTGCAACCCCAGGCCCTCGACCTACGCAAATCCACACGGCAGTGACACCTCCCTGACCCCTAACTGGCGCTCTTCTAAGGGAGAAAAAATGTGTTTGTGCTCCTCCCAGCGGAAGCGCAGTTCTGTGTCGGCGCTTCCGGGCAGCGCGCCAATTAGTGTCCCCCGTGAGGCGGTATACCCTCTCCCTCGCCGACACCGCCCCCGACTCCGCGGGGATACTGACAATGGACGGGGAGACGCTTTGGGACCGTGCTTCAGACCAGTCTAAAAAGCCGTTCTGTTCTTGTGCTGAAATAAACCGTATTTTTAAGTGTCTCCGTGCGTGAGGTCGTCACTGATTGCGCGGACATAACACACAGATAATAAAGTTAATAGAAAGCAGCGATGTTCGCCGTGCTGTCTCGCTGGCTGCTACACCAGATCAGAAGAAAAAAAAATGACGACAAATAACTATAAAACTAAAAAGATGCCGGATGATGCAGGCAATACCCCAGGGAGGCATCAAAAGAATTTTTTCACAAAACTCTGTGTAGTCTTCTGCTTCGAAGAAACACCAAAAGAGCTGGGCGCCTTAGGTTACGAGCGGTCATTGTAGATAAACAGAAAGCATGGCGGGAGAACGATTTAAAAGGTTATATTTATTTGTAGTGTTCAAAGATTTTTTCTTGAGCAATAGATGGGGCATGCTGGCGAACTTTTTGCGTCGTTCGATTTGCGTCGGTGTTATGAGCACAGCGGGTGAAAGAAGAGCACACAGCAATCCAGTGGTGAGAGCACGGTAGAGACCGGCCTTCGAGAAAGGAGAGTGCTCCCTTCGCACCGCTGGCAATGTTGCCGGACCGACGCGAAATCGAAGTGCGGCTCAGAACCTGCCTATGCGTAGGGGGCAAAACAGGAATCTGGAGCAAGACTTGCGCTTAGGGACGAACCCCATGTTCGCAAGGCAGAGGGAATAAATGCTCACGCACTCTTAAAAGTTCACCGATGGGTCTCCATTAACTTTTTTTTCTGCCTGAGCAGAGTCTTCAGGCTGACAGAGGCTAAACTGTATAGGCTGGTGGTGGTGTCGCAATAAAAAATTCAGTGCACTTCCACTTTGTTAAGAATGACGAACAGCGATGCTGTGCAAAGAACAAAACATGTTTGTTTGTAATTTGCGATAGTGAGCGTACTTCCTAGCTAATTATCCCAGTGAAACTGGGAGGACTACAAATTGAATCAAAGGGACAAAAATGGGGCATGCCCCTTACCCTCCACCGTCGTAAGCATCTCACTATCTGTAGAAGACACTAACCCAAACCGCTTGACCACGAAGGGGAGCAGTCAGTTTGCATCGCAAAAAGCGGGCAGGCGCGAGGGTAGACATCGGCGCTCCGTTAAAGTTCTCCAAGTGGTCAAAATTAATCCGAAGCCTTCGACTACGGCGCGCCTCATAGCCGAGGTGTAGCTCCGCCGCGTTGAAACGCCAATATCTACAAACGAGGCGTCCGCATTGAAATCTCTGACTAGCGCAACCGGCATGTCATCGGTTAGCGCGCGAAACATGTCTGCGCGCGTATACTGCCTCAATCCCAACACGTTCAAGTATAACAGACAACTTTGATGTGGGCGTGCCTAGGCGTGAAAAACACCAGGCAAAAAAAGAAATGCCGCTCAAGAAGCCCTTCAAAGTGGACGGGGGAGATAGAGAAGAGAGTAAACGTGTTTATTTCGGAAGCAATGGGGAAGAGTACTCAGTTCAAGACCACTTGAGCTTGCCCAGCCTCAACAGCCCACAACAAGAACATCAGCAAAAATGCCACAACAGAAGCAGTTGAAGAAGGAAACACAAATACGAGTGCATTCAAATAAAACGACACTGCGACAAAGCGCTTGCTATGCCGTATCGACCCACGCTGCCGATAAACAAGTGACTTGCGAGAAGTTAAATTTTCCGTGGCCACACCATCAGCTGCGAATTGAATTCGGGCGAAAAGGTAGCTGAGGCGCACAGCGAAACGAAATAAAGCCACTCGAAGTAGTAACAAACGTTTACCGCCAGCGATACACGTTTTTTCTAACATTTGATGTATCCTTGTAACAATTTTGTTGTAACTTTGTTGTACCTTGGTTTTACCTTCGAACTTGGTGTACCTTTCCTGCTTGGACCTAATGTGTTCGCAGTGATAGATAAATATAAATAATAAATAAATAAATAAATAAATAAATAATGTTTGTCTTGAGCTTTGTTGAACTGCAAGCTGAGATCTCACGAGCAGACAGCTGCTAGACCACATTGTTTTGGTTACTTATTTTCAGACCAATGTAGTACACGTGTTTGCTCTGCTGGCAAATATATTTTGGGGAATCTTCAGATTCGTACACTTCCCTTATTCCGTTAACATGCTTGCTTTCGCACAAGCGGCGTTCTTCCTACTGTGTTTATGACTCACTTGAACCCTGAATGCAAGCCTCGCGACATGGTAGCTCGCCGTTTTTCACCATACGCAGCTGGGCGATAATGCCAAATCCAAGAGTGACTTTTGCTGCAAGCGTAGCGGAAAGATGTCCTCGGCAAAATACAGCTTAGTTGCAAAATACAGTCGAAGCAAAATGCAGCTTCGCTGCAAAACGAAGCTCCGCGGGCGATACTGGCCGAGACCCCCTGCCATCTTGGAACGGCCACACCCCATTAGTTTCTCTTTGCGCAGCTGCAGTTCGGTTAAGTGGAACACTGCACCGACACAACTGCGAACCGGTTTGCCTACAGACTGGGTTTGGGCCCAGAGACAATAATGGCCATCCTTACCAGGATGCGTATACGTTCGAAATTAACCCGCCCCGAAGGGGCAGCGGCCGGGGTAAGCGGAACTTCTCCCAAGCGTTCACCCCCTGGAAGAGCCGGGCGCCTAGCCGAGGGGCGCCTTGTACCCGCTTTTACCGGTGGGTATCCGGCGGTGGGATTCGAACCAACCACCTCCCGAAGCCGAGACGGGCAGCCCTACCCGCTAGTCTACGGCTGCGGTGATGCGCCCAGCTGCTAAAACGGCTTTCGCTCGTCTTAAGATGCTAGTCTGCGATAAAGGTGCCTCTTGAATGGTGTAGTTTTTTGTTATTCCGTGTTCAAGGAAGTCCCAAACATTGCTTCAGTTAGTTTTTGATAGATCAGTAGTAAAAGTGGTCTCTTAATTTTGCTGGTATTGCGTCATCGCTAAAACAGTTGTTTTCAACTTCACCGCTTTCGCGTTTGCTCGAGCCATCCTTCGAAATCACAGGACCAGCGTATTTTCTTCTGTCCTAGTATCTTAACGGTCCTTGTCTTGTTAAGCAGGTGTAATTTTTTGTGACGGTACGTGTATTTAGCTCTCCGGAGTGACTTCTGCGTCACCCTTCTATAGTTCTATTTCGACTTCCTACACCTAGACCTAGAGTTTTTATGCCCAAATAAAAGCTACCCTCTCTCTTCCTCTCTCTTTCCCTGCTATTCTTCGTTAAACTGAAGTAAAATGGAGAGACGAGCTAGACGGTGAACACACATAGTTGAAATTTAAGTGCCACTAGAAACACGGACAAAAAAGGAAGACGACCCCGACGCTTATAAACTGACAGCGGTGTGATCGGCGTGCAGTTTGCAATATCACCCGTCAGGCTAACTCGGACCCGCCGCAGTGGCTCAGTGGCTAAGGCGTTGCGCTGCTGAGCACGAGAAGTCGGGTTCGATTCCCGGCCGCGGCGGTCACTTTTCTGATGGAGGCAAAAAGCAAAAACGCTCGTGTGTACGAGATTTAAGCGGACGTTAAAGACCCCCAGGCGGTCGAAATTAATCCGGAGCCCTCCACTACGGCGCGCGTCATCGCCTGCGTTGCGTCGGTCGCGTTAAACCCTACAATCATCATTATCAGGCTAAGTCGGGGAAGCGCAGCCCTTGCGATAGAGCACGCATTCCAACTATTCTGTGTCAGCGTTCTGGCCTCTATAAAGGACTATATTATTATCTACGGAGATCCTGGAAAGAGTTATTGGGTTCATGGATATTACTAAAGCGAAGCTTTGTTTCTTTCTTCTCTGGGTTTCCCGGGGGTCTTCTGCTGCTGCGGTTGCTGCTTTCTGTCCGGGTGCGCCGCTGAGTACGTTTTCTCGTTTATCGGCCGCCGCCGTCAGCCTTTCACACTTCATGCATTGCAATCTTGCCGAGCAGGCTGCTGGGTTTTTTATTGCACCATATAACGCTTGCCACCACGCACATCTTCCGGGGGGGGGGGGTGGCAGGAACGCGACTCGCGGGTCCCGGGAAGTTGCACCAGATAAGGTTGTCCTGTCCGTGCCGCTTTCAAGGGGACCGGAAAGCCATAGATGATAAAGCACCCGGCGGAGCCCCAGCTTCTGCGTGCAAATGTATCACGTTCTCTCCTCTTAGAGCTAATGTCTTCCTCTCCGGGAGATCGAGAAATTCCAAGTCTCTGGTTAAAAGTGGTATCTCTCGATGCACTCTCCACTGCTCACCGGTTTGAAAAACCAGCAACTACGCCAAGCAGTATAACAGTCAAAACACGCCACACTCAAGTCAATATCTACACAGGTATGACCTGATGAATAATTCGGTTTACGCCGCTTCCCCCTGATGCATTGTATCCGCTAATTTTTTTTTATGACTAACAATTGCTGCGAGTTTTTCTCTTGCGCTATCGTAGTACGAAACACGTGCCGTTTTCTCAAGAGCACTGACTGCCTCAGAACAATGAAAAAATCGACGTGCGCAAAATCGACAAATGCCTACATGTGCGAAATGGTTTATCTGTCCCTAAGGTCCTGCAAACAATAGCGTTGTGGAAGTAATAGATACGCGATTCGCTGGTTGAAGAAAAAAATAGCGCCCGGAAGAGGAGAAAAGACAAATGACATAACGGCGCCGTTTTATCGCCATATCGTTCTCTGGAACGTCCCGTCGTATGCGTTTGCGATAAGTGCGGGACGAACCGATCTGCGATACCGTGACGATTTACGTCCGCTTGCAAACATGTCTGAGCCTTTTGTTTTAATGAAGAGTAATGGTGCTATGGACATTTCCCTCTACTTGCATCTCCGCTTGCAGGCGCCGCCATTTTTTCCGATGGCCTATTCTTGATTGATTGTTTAATTTAACGCGCACGACGCAACGCAGGCGATGAGGCGGTGGCCCATTCTTATCGGAGTCACCACTTGTGATTCATGCCTTGGGCACGCCCGGCCCATAGAGTTTCTTAGTAAGTATACTAGAGAGGAAACTGCACATGGGATTCCATGTCGTCATGCGGGGTTATGGGGAAGACCCCTGCTTCTGGCTTGGGATTGGCATGACGATTGGATTCTTAAGAGGGTTTTTGGATTTGCTTTCTTCCCTATGCATTAGCACGTCTACGAGCTACGAAGTTACCGATAATCCTGTCTGCTCTGTCCGTGAGCCGTGGCAACTGCGTGTCAGTGAAAGTGCAGGCAGTGCGTGATCGTACCTAACGTTGGTCATGCCGGAGCCGAAGGAATCTATGACCGAGCGGGTAATATGCCACCGCCAAAGTTGTGTCTGACAAAAAAAAAAAAAAAAAAGAAACCAAACGTATTTCGACGAAGAAAAGATACGACAGATACGGGCGCCTGTACCCATCCTATCTTGTCTTCGTTCGCGACTTTTTAACGCCACGTTTTCTTTATTCTTCAAGTACGAAGTAACTCGCTCAGCAGAAGTTTTGTTAAAGCTCTAGCTGACGGTCGGTGCCCCGGTTCACAGTGAAGGCGACGTCTCCGTAGGCACGCTCAAAACATTTCCAAACTCTTCAAATAATTTAGTATTTGAAATAATGATAAAATAATAAAATAAGAGTCTCTAATGAGTTTCCCCCAAAATATTAACATTGTTGTTAACCACCAGCATGGTTTGCAGAATAGTAGGTCCAACCGTTGCTTCAAAAGTACGCTTTACGCCCTTTTTTCTTAGCTTTAAAACAGCATGTTTTATTTTTCTGTTATATAATGACACAGCTTTCTTTGCATTTTTGTCTCACTGCGTTCGAAGTATACGGCCACTAAAGCGTTCCTATCCAAGCCAATGACGAAACTACGGTGAGGGCAAGGTATAATGGAGGCCAATGGCGCCACAGACGGCCTTGATATGAGCCGCATAGACAGTACCGCCAGATTCCTCTCTAGTGTATATTGTAAGAAACTCTATGCCCCGGCCCTGCCCCGATCAGTTTCCGGTTGGCATTCCGTGAACAAAGCCAGAGCGCTAACCCATCGGACGCCCAATTTCTGGCTTTGAAAAACGCATCTAACTTCGTCAACAGCGCACTCAACAATGGCTCTAAACGCAGGTAGTAAAAAAAGCGGGGCTCAATGTACATGCAACCCAAGCCTTTTCGCTATCGCCATGTGCGCCGCTCGTGACTAGCAATACTGGACAACCGCTTCACCGGCAATCGTTGTCGAAGGAACTTTCTGGTGTGATTCACGTATTCGGCCGCCAGTAGTGCGTTTTTTGGAGTGGAAAACGTCCACTGAAGGCCTACATTTTGTTTATCTTAGTACAGGTTTTAGGTCATGCCATGGTTACTGATTGGTTCATGCATACTTACACTCGATTTATACTAGACCACATTGGCCCTATTTTCGCTTTGTAGATAAATGCAAATAAAACTGTGATGCCACATTTGAGGCGTCAAAGCGGCGTAGCGGGTAAAGCTGTGTAATGATAAAACCATTATAACAAGTAACGTGCCCGTGTCACGGCTTCTCTTAGACAGAACTGGCACACCGCGGCTTCGCTTGCGATTCGTGCCTTGTTCCTGAACACCAAAAAATAAGGGGGAAATGAAAGAGGGAAATGGCAGTTTGGAAGAAATTATTTCTAAACGAAAAGATCCAGGTTTCGCGTGAAAAAAACCCAACATAACCTAAAAAAAAAAACGTCGTACCAGTTGGTTATAAAAATATCCACCCTTCCTTGCTTTTAGGAAGATAAAACAGATGTGAATGAACTTGTGCATCAGAGTTCAGCTGCTTCCCGGACATCGTATTATAAAGGCACTCCGAGCAGCTATTTACGTAATAATTGACCTCACACCCTCTACCCGTTAACGCACACCCTTTGACTAAACGCACACCTTTAACGCACACCTTTAACTAAAAGTTCCGTTGTTCGATTTCGTGGAATAATTATTTGTTAGTCTAGCGAATATATGACAACGAAATCGGTAGTTATATATCAAGAATGTTTATAACGCTGGTTAGAAATTGACCATGTTTCTATATTTCTCGAGAAAGCGAGAAACGCGCATGCTTCCGTGCAGACACTCTGGGTAGCTAACTCTGTAATGGGTGATCTTACACGCTGTAACCGTTAACGCATTCCCACCTTTTGTTGTTTACGGCGCACGCCTTTTAACGAAACACCAGAAAAGTGTTCTTCAATGCGAATTGGTGAAGTATTTGTTAGTGAATATAGCGAAGCCACGGGTACGTAATCGGTACTGATCAATCAGGAACGTTGATTACGCAGGTGAAAAATCGACACAGTGGGTCTGAAGAATGGCGGCGAGAAGAGTTGGATACTTCTAATGCGTCATGACTCTCGTAGTCATGATGGCCTATGCACGAATGAATGCAATATTCCGTAGTCGCTCGTGCTCATACTCACGTGCAAGGGCTATCATACTTTCGGTGATGCTGTTCTTCCACAGGGGGAAGTTGGCGCAGGAGAAACGCCTTGAGCTGATCGATAGCAGATTAAGAGCCGATGGTACCCTGAGCCGGAAACGAAAAAAATGGTCCCGAAAAAAATGGTCCGGAAAAAATGGTCACGGAGAAAATGGTTCCGGAAGAAATGGTCCCGGAAAAAAATGGTCCCAGTGACCATCTAGGAAAAAATGGTCCCATGGCCCAGTCAACGTGTTTCTCTTCAAGTTAGTCGGATGTGAACTTTTTTGCAGTTTTATTTTGTCTCTTTGAGTTTTAGCTAAAGGGTTGACAAAGAGATGGAATTCCTTAATATTCCTATCAGGGGCCGAAATTAACGCCTTTGGAGGCTAAAATCTAACAAAGAAAATTGTGTAGACAGACAGACGGACGGACGGATGGTTTGATGGATGGATGGATGGATGGATGGATGGATGGATGGATGGATGGATGGATGGATGGTAGGGCTGAGCATGGATTAAAAATTTAATGCAAGTAATCGGATTAAAACTGCACAAACAACTGCGAGGCCTGGAACCGTCCATACACGCTTTAGCAAGATTTAAGAGAGATAGAAGCTGCAGCTGTCTTCAAAAAAGCCCATTCTTCCTTCACGATATTCTAGACTCAGTAAGAAAAAGCTGCCGATTCAAGTTTATTTTAGCGTCACAGCGCTGCCGGCTTGAAAAACTTCATATTTTCTGCATTTTGGGAGCAACAGAACGTTTGTAAAGGTGCTGTCTTGCGATAGTGGGAGTGTGCCTTTCATTTAGAGAAAATTACACGCAAAATGCATCGTAAACATCGGCTGATTTCCTTAGCTGCTGTGAATGCAGAAAAAAAGAGAGAATCTGCATTATAAAGTGTTGTAGTAAATAAAAGGGTTTGCAAAACGATTTAATTAGTTGGCTGCGTAATAAGGTTTCCTGAACAAGGTACAAACAGAAATACTGAAATGCCCAATTTATTCAAATAACTGGCGCCAATAAAAATGGCATCAATGTAAATGTGCAAGCACTGAGGTTACTGGGCTCCATAACCCAAGTTACGCAGAAATATAGAATGACTGTTTAAAACAAGTAAACAACAGATAATTCGTTTGCCGGAAAGCTTGCGCACCGAAACGTCCATGCATCCAATTGTCCGTACACCGAACTGTCCGTGTACCGAAATGTCCTAGACCCGAGCGGAGAGGGAAGGCGGGGGGGGGGGGGGGGGGGATAGCGTTTACCACCATCGTACTCTGAGCCCACATCTAAATTTTCTCAGCTAAGGGAAGAAGAAATAATGCCCCAGTGCTACTTCGGGACAGCGGCAGACCCAGTCTTCTTCTCCAGAAGATCGTCCAACCTTACTTTACTCTAATTAAAAAAACATAGTCACTGAAAAAAAAAGGACGCGCCATAATATCGCCCCGGGAGAATGGGTCGGGTAAACTGGCATCGGGGCTGGCACGCGGGGATCATGACACGGGGATACTGCACGCGGGGCAAGTGAGACACGGGGCTAACGTCGCGGGGTTTTTGCGACGGGGATTCTGTGCGCGGGGCAATCGTGATACCCCCCCTAAGAACATCCTGCTCATTAGTACTAATGAATTTTTGTCTCTCTCTCGCTCTCTTCCTTCCTACCTTGGCTTTGGGACCATTTTTTCCTACCTTCGCTTTGGGACCATTTTTTCCGGGACCAAATTTTCCGGGACCATTTCTTCCGGGACCATTTTTTCCGGGACCATTTTTTCCTACACCCGTCCTGAGCTGATTGATAAGCATGCCAGCTGCTTCGTTCGCCACCGCAGCCGTGGACTAACGGGTAGGGCGCCCTTCCTGGCTTCGGGTGGTGGTTGGTTCGAATCCCACCGCCGGTCACCCACCGGTACAAAATCGGGTACAAGCGTCCCCCCGCCCTGGCGCCCGGCTCTTCCAGTGGGTGAACGTTTGGGAGAGGCTCCGCTTACCCCGGCCGCTGTCCCTCGGGGCGGGTGAATTTCGAACGTATACGCATCCTGGTAAGGATGGCCATTATTGTCTGGGCCCAAACCCAGTCTGTAGGCAAACCGGTTCGCAGTTGACTCGGAACAGCATTCCACTGGACCGAACCGCAACTGCGCAAAGAGAAACTAATGGGTGTGGCGGTTACAAGATGGCAGGGGGTCTCGGCCAGTATCTCCGGCGGAGCTTCTTTTTTAGGGCATCAGAAAGCGCTACTAGTATGCTTACCTCAATTATGCCTTTGTTTAAATAAAGCATCTGCTCACCTTGTGATTCCTTGACTCTACTTTAGTACATATATAGCAAAGAAAAATTAAAAAAAAAAGTTGTCGCAGTTGCACTAGTGGGGCAAGGCTAGAAAAACCGCACAGCTGTGGCTCTACCTAGCTTCTCCCCACATTGACAGCGTATCCTACGAGAGAGGGAACAGCCGGGACCCAGAAGTGCAAAGCCGTTTTGGAGGCAATGTAAAGCAAAGAACAGTAAAATAAGTAGAGTGTTTTATTTCATCATCGTCATCTCTTGTCGCCGTCGGTAGACGGCGCAGAAGCGTAGGACATATCCTCTTGTGGCGCGTCCATGACCTCCGCTTCTTCGTCAGCTGACCCGATGGCCGTCTCCAGGTGTGGATTGTGAAATGATTGTTGTGGTTGTTCTTCCTCTATTAATGATGCATGCGTAATTGTGATTGTTCGGCAGATTCTAAGTCGTCGTACACGACGCGGTACACCCGTAGCACGCCGGCGGTTACACGACAACGACGATGAAGGCGGGAGCTCCTCATGTGGCACACGCCCACGCGCAAGCCTGGAAGACACCGGGTGCTCCTCATAAAGAGCTCTCGTTCCCTCGGTATTTTAAAGTAAAGGTTTACTATTACTAATCTTGTGAGCGATTTCTCCGTCGCGGTGAATTTTACCCTTATTAGACCGCAGCTGCGCCTTATCCTTGGCAACCTATTACGTTCCTGGCTGGGCCCAGCTTCTCCAACAGCCGCGTTCGCTAGCAGCGGCCATGCCTCCGTCGGCTTGGCGCATGCGCTCTCCGCCGCTGGTTGGTGTCTGACCACGTGACTATCCGCGTGCATGCCAGCTTGGCCATGGATGAGAGCGGGACGCAGCCGTTCTTTTCTGAGCGTTGTGCGGGTCTACGAGGCTTTGATCTTTTGCAGGCAAGCGGCATCTGACCACCCCCACTGTAGCCAAGGCAGGATTTGACGAATTGTATAGTAATTACGGCTCACAAACGTTAACCAAGTGAAATTAAGACTTAACCAGGCCAAGCCGTGTTTTCCAAGCTTTCGATTTGCATATCCAGGTTTATCTGTGCTAATGCGCTGTCATTCTTTTGCTAAAGCCACTGCGAGAAGGTCATGCCGCGGGCGCCTGACGACGGTTTATTCTTGGTATTTTTTCGCGAACGCCTACGGAAAGAGCTCAGGCTTGAACAAAGTGCTGCTCAAAGCTTCAGGGCCTTGGAGGCTGAGAAGTCGATGCCTTACCGGCTATGCACTCTGGCTGGATGCGCACTGCGAACAAAGCGTTGGACGTTCATGTCTGCGCCGTGGGCGCCGCTACAAACGCTCCTGCCACGAATCAAACTAATCAAACTAATTTCTAACCATCTCAACGACTTCCTAATCCTCCTTTACTCGTGAGTAGAATTCCGTGACCCGACAGTGTCACATGCCCTTTGATTGTTCGAGCTGTCTCGCGACCGGCTCGTGGTTACCCAGAAAGTCCGTGGATGTGACATAGTTGGATTTGCAGATACGCGGCTACATTTTACGACGGATTATGTCTGCTGGAAGTACCAGGCCCGCTTCAAGAAGCCACTGTTCTTGTATTTTTCGGGCGACTCCAAAGAGGTGAAGCGTGGCATTGTTAACCTCTGCTTTTTAACCTTGCTTTACTAACGCCCCCAGGAACTCTTGCTTCCACAGGTGCGGAAATAGTTTTTAGGGTCAGGTGCGCCGTCTTCTGAAAATGGCCAACCTCGGGAAGTCATTGCCTCTGTCGCCAACCAACTGCTTAAGGAAGCCAAGCATGCCAGTCGGGACGACCCTGGTGAGGTAGGGACGAAGACGGCAAGGTGGCTGTTCTTCCAGGTATCCGTCACGTATCAGAACGGCTCAGGCCAATGGGAGCGAGTGAAACAAAAAATGTCAGTACTGGGCAAAGAAACGTTTCCTGTCCGCAAAGGAAAGAAAGGCTGCCAGGTGAAGGATAAGAATGAGTTCATGTCCGTTGTTGAAAACGTTGTTTACCTTATTCCAACCTCATGCGGAAAACTACGTTGGCCAGGCCTCAAGATGCCTGAACGTTCGCTTACGTGAGCACCATTAGAATGTGCAGGGTAGGAATACCTGTCACTTCACCGCGCATTTTAAGGATTATGGTTGTGTCGCGGTTACGATGAGTATGGGATCCTTATGGAAGAAGTAACCAGTTAGCAAGACACAAACTTTTGGGACTTTTGGTGATTGGACGCAGGTAGTTTTGGGCTTCTAGGGTGGAGAAGTTGCCGGCACTCTATGCAAGGCTATGTCCGCCTGTTCACTAACAACAATGCATTCACTCACTTGGACTAGAGGCTGCCAAAATCGCACGTCTTGGTGACGCCTGCGTCAGTACGCCGTTTCTTAGCCTTTCACAAAATGCACTAACCTATTTGTTCTCTGATGTAGGGTCGCCAGCTTGCTAGATTTCGCGCTCACTTTGTTGCGGGTTTTGTTTTTCCACAAGAGAAAGGGTGGGTTTTACTTTCTTTGTACGGCGTTCCTGCTGCTTTTATGCTTATTTGCGGGGTTCAGCCTAAGTGTAGGTACTTCAAGGAGACTTGAAGGCGAAATAAAAATTGGGTTCATTAGAAAGACAGCTTTGTCCCCATAGCAATGCTGGTACTTTTATCACAAACTTTCAACAAATAACGGATATATTAAACAAAAAATGTGGAGCAGTGACGACTCCCTAGCCAGCTTTCCGCAAATTTTCTGTGACGTCACAGAATCTTGTTTGTGAGATGGGGGGCCGCCGAAGTAACCCATCGCTAGGACACATTTCTGTATGACTGTAGTGGGGCATTTAGTTCTGTTTGACCAAAGCACTTGTATGCTAACGTTCGGTTAGCACACTGAAACTTTTTCTCCCATATTACGCCACTTGTGCCCATAAGACGTCTCTGTAGTTGCAAATTTGAAAGTCCTTCAGTATTTCTAGCCTTTTTTCAGTTAAAAACGTCTTTCGTGGCTGTAACTGAGCTAAGTGATGTACCGATGTCTAGGTCTTTGAAATTAAGCAAAGTAGTATTTTGTCTTCATTGTGTGTTGTAATCGAAATATATATCAATTGCAAGGCAACGCTTGTCCGTCCCACCTAACTTCGTCCGTCATTTCTTCTTGGCTTGTTGGTACCTGATTTTGTCCATTTACGAACTAACAAGCCGAAACTTTTCCGTTATTCAGTTGTATTTAGTGCAGAAGCACTACACACCTCCCAGTAAGGACATCATCATTGTTTGTATGAAACCCCAGGCCAGCTACTAAAAATGTGCAAACATGCACGAGCCTTTCCACTCCGGGAAGGGGGTCGACCAACGAAGCTGCTATGCGCGGCTCTTTTTCGCTTTTGTTTTTTGTCGAAAGGGGCAAACTTCCTCATCAAGCAAGTACGCCAGCTTCCCTACAATCAGTGTTCTGCGCGGCTGATGTTCACCTGTTCTTCTCACGTGCCACCGCGTGACACCGAGGTGCCAACAAATTTTAAATAAGAAAACAAACCTACTTATTGTGATATATTTCATTCCGACAAGTAAATGAAACTCGCCGTACGTGACAGTCGTCTCAGAAGCCAATTTTCGCATTTTTGCTTCCGGGAAACATTTGGAGATAAATGGCTACAGTAATTTCCTTCTGAGCAGTGGCGATAAGGTTAGCTTTGTGCAAGGCGTGCACGCGCGCCCATGAGTATGTCAGAGAACCTTAGCGATATGAAGATTTGCTTAATTTAAGTCAATTTCTTGTTGCACTCATGTCTGCGTACGCACTTTGATGGCGACAGCCTGGCAATACTTATCGACGACTTCTTTAGTGCAGCATCGTATTCGCGGCTTCTTTTCGCTTTTGCTTCTTCGTCTAAAGGAGCGAATTTCTTCATCAAACAAATTTGCCCCCGCAACAGCTTCCTTACAATCAGTTTTCTATATATGCGGTTACCTGCACCAGTTCTTCTCACGTGCCATTACGTTCAGGGGTTACGGTGCACTCACTATTGTATAAATTATACTCTTTTAGTTCATAGCTTTGTAAAGCGGTTGAATCGGTCCCTCAAAGCTTCAGATTCCTGGCAAATCCTCTAAAAGGGTATGCGGTCACACGTTGGGATTCTTTCCACCGGAACTTCCTTCCCCCAGATACGCCATCAGTCATAGAGCGGTGGCCTAGACCAAAAAGCATAGCAGGCTGTCATTGCATTTAATTCTCGTTCAAGTTTCTTATGTGACCTGATGAACTGGTAGGACACATTCATGGTTTAAAAACCGTAGCGTGTGCGCACGTCGGAAACGCTCTGTATAGTTTTGTTGATGTTTCCCTGTGAAGCACCACTGATACCTTAAAAGAATGAGCATGGTCGTGGGTTTGGCGTGCAATAAACCGTTTAGAGCATCGGGGAATCTTCGAAAACAAAATGCTGGTTTCAAAGCAGTACTGTTTGTCTGCCTTCCCCTACCGGTGTGGAAATGTGTGTCCGCGTAAGGAAGGATGAAAAGAGGAACATATTAACATTGTACTTCGCGGACAGCATGGTGAACAGCACACGAGAATGCATCAATACAAGTTTGGATGCATGAAAGAACACAGGAAATTGAAACGAGCTACAACCAGAGACTAGAAGCCTTAGCAACTTGGTGAAAGTGAAAATTACACAGTAATAGGGTGCGGATGAACGTCCATGACTTCGTGTAGCGCAAACAAAACGACAAGGACAAAGGGGGCGACGGGTCCTTGTCCTTGCCCCCTTTGTCCTTGTCGTTTTGTTGGCGCTACACGAAGTCATGGATTACCGCTACCAACTAGCCCAAACCGAAACTCTAATACGGATGAAAGGTTCACAGACGAGCACAGTGTATGTTCTTTGCCCCGGTCGCGTGTTAAAGGCGAAACGCACGAGCGGAAAAAGGCTTGTTTCGCACGCGTTTTTTCAAAACACTCAAAAACCGGTCCTGCAGTCCTCATCCGTGTTTGTGAACGCTTCCGGACAGGTTTCCGGAGAGGCCCTTTACTTTACGCTTCGCTTTGCGGAAGCCCTACGTGTGTGTGTTCGCAAGGAGAAACAACTATTTCAACGAAATCTATGATTAAAACAGTTCGGTTATACTGAAGTCCGTATCAACATGACCAAGCGAAATAAAAAAAAATGAATTTGAACACTTATGTTTTTCTAAGAATTTTATTTTACGCTCAGTTGTGGCGTCAGAGCCACTTTTTCAGGGCATCGTCGCAGAACTTTGATATATGTGGTTTCTACAGTTCTCTACCCTGTGTCTTCGAAAAAGTTTAAACGCTTTGAATGTGACTGCTGTGCGTTGCTACCGCGTGTACTTGGTTGCCTGCTCTAGAATTCCGAACGCACATTACGCTTTTGCTTCACCCGTGAGAAGCATCTATTGAAAGAAGATGTCGCCCCTTTTTTTAGGGGTATTTCTACTGGGCAACAATAAGCTTTTCCTTTAAGTCCACTCGTTTCGACAGATGAAACCTTATCCACTTAGTCAGGTTTATACCAAAGTTTATAAACTTTGGATGCGGCTGCTGTGCTTTCCTGCCGCGTATACTTGCTCTAGAATTCCGAACGCACATAACGCTTTTGCTTCATTCCGTGACGCGTATCTATTGAAAGAAGGTGTCAGCCGCTTGTTTCAGGGGTATTTCCACCGGATAACAACAATAAGCTTTTCACTTACGTTCACTGTTTTCGAGTCAGGTTTTTCCCAACAATAAGCTTTTCCCTTACGTCCACTGTTTTCGACAGATGAAACCTTATCGACTTGTCAGGTTTTTCCCAAAGACCAGGTGCAGATGCTGCAAGAAATGCCACCGCCTTTCGACCAGGCGTTATCTCGCAATTGTGAACAGATAGTGACCTGCTGGGGAGCTGTATATAAAGGCTGAAAACAAATCTTCTCACACAAAGCCCTCCATACACCTTCAATCATGAAGGTTGTCGTGGTCATCGCAACACTGGCGTTCGTCGCCCAAGTCAGCCTCGCTCAAGACGGTAAGTCTTTGTGCGTGTAAGTACATGTGCCTGAGCAGGCAGCCAGACGTAGGGCCCATTTAATTTTTCAAAGAGTTTGGTAGATTTTCGCAGCCGAGAGAATGCACGGAAAGTACAGAAACATTGGATGTAGGATTGACAGAAATTTTTCTTTTGGTACGGAAGTACCACGTCGCTTCCTTTGCCTTAACCAGTGGTAGAGAGCTGAACGGCGATTCTGAGTACCCCTCTAATGAATGAAGCAATATGAAGTTTCATAATCTCTAGACAGATGCATGAATGGAGCAAATCAATATCATGCAACCCCCTTAATATGGGTGTAAACGTGTAAAAATACCTCCAGGTAAGGAGGGGCGAGGATATATAGCAGCATAGTCAAGAGTTGGGGGTTTCGTGGTCGCCACACCCTCTAGGTTCTGTGCTGCCACTGACTCAGAGGAAGAAGACAGCGTTTTGAAATCCGCCACAGTGGTTTAGCGGCTAAAGCACTGCGGACTGAGCCCAATGCCACTTGTTTTATTTTTGCCGTCCGTTTTGTATTCTCCCCTTGTGTTAGCGTCTTCTCACTGGTTCCCTCTTAACAAAGTGTTACGGATATAAACTTCTAAGTTAAGATTTATGTTGAGTTTTGGTCAAGTGGCTGAATCGACATACATACATACTCACATACAGTATACATACATACATACATACATACATGACATACATGCATGCATACATACATGATTACAACATACATACATACATACATACATACATACATACACACATACATACATACCTACATAGACACACGCACATACATACATGGATACAGACAGACCAACAGAAAGACAGGACAAAACATTTGGGTTAGGTAGATCAACAGACTATCGTCTCTAAAAAGAAAAACCAGAGCGAACAGTAGTAATAGGTGGTACGTCGGAGGAAATACTGTCATGCACTCACTCCGGCTGTAAAGATTCTTATTTTCTCCTCCTTCGTAGCATGCATGTATGCAATGCGGATGGTGATAGCCCTCGTAGAACCAACCTAGCTTGTACATATTTCTAATCGGGAACTATTAGCACAGCGGGGCTTAACAGCACGCGCGTGGTTAGCGCCATGGATGTCCTTAATACCTTAATACCTTAATACCTTATTTACTTTTTAAAGCTTACCATTCATCACCACAGCAGAATTTCGTTCAAGATCATAGCATCACATGGACACATGAATTGTGCTTGCCAGTGCGGACGTTATTACGGCTGTCGAAAATCTATAGCTTTTCACGTGGAGGTCAGTCACCATTTCGCTATTGCTTAAATCATTTGGTTTAGACGAATAATTTTCAACAATTATTGGGCTGGGAACACTTTTAGCCCGGGTAATGGGTTGCGGCTAGCGAGATTAACTATGTTGATCCGTGTCATAACGTGAAACAATTTGCACTTGCAACTAAAGTCACCCAAACGCATATTCAATGCGCGTTTTTGAATTGGACGGCTATGCTGATTTCTATTGTATTGTCAGACAGTTCCCTCTTGCCCCTGAAGTCGCTGAAACCATGACCTATATTATAACCGCCTCTTGTGTGTCTGGCTTTTTGCCCAGCTGGCGGGCTGCACAAAAAAGGTGATGTGAAGGGAAGTGTATGTCAAGCAGCAAAGGCACAATTTTGCGTTGCCAGGAAGGTTTGCAAAAAGGAGAAAAGGCTGTGGGAACAAAGAGCTTCGCTGAGAGCTTCGCCAACCCCCGAAATGGTCTGGCAAACTATTGAGGTACGCGGACTCCCAAATAAAGACCACTGGTTTCCACTTAAGGTGAAGCCGGTCGTTGTATACCTAAGTGTGCGGACCCGTGTAATTTTAGTGTTGGATATTCGCGAGATCGGCTGAACATAGTTGCAGGCAAGTCCCACGACGGTACATATAACAGATGGCGTGCACGTTTTCAGCTGACGCAAAATGGCGGCTGGAACTTTGTAGTATCGGCAGTCGCAGCGTTCCGGACATGATTTAATGGATGGGAACAATATAATGCCTCACTAAAGTAAGTTTTAACTGGACCATGCTTAACTGGACTGGAACCTCTTTGTTTTACAGGCCAAGAGGCGGAGTCGTCGTTGCCGAGACGTCGTGTGCTTCCTACCGACAAGTGGCCGAGACCGTGGGAACCCCGACCATGGCCCCGCCCTTGGCCTAGGCCTCTGCCAATGCCGTGGCCACAGCCACAGCCGAGAGTCTTGGCATACACAGGTATATATAGCTTGTACAGTTAGAGTGAAAGTTAGAGTGCACGTCAAGCCTAGTTATAAGACTTTTTTTGTTAAACTGAGAGATAAAGGACAACAAGGAACATCGTGTAATCGGGCGCGCTAGCTCGGTGGCTGAGGCGTTGTGCGGCGGAGCCCAAGGACGTTGGTTCGATCCCGGTCGTGGTGGCCGCTTTTCTTATGGAGGCGAAAAGTAAAAACCCCAAGTACTGAATGTGGAACAGAATTAATCCGGAGCCACCCAATACGTTGCTCCTCATAGCCTCGATGTAACTTAGGCGCGTGCAACCACTCAGTGAACCAGGAACATCGCCTACGTGATAATTAGAACAAGAACAAATTTCCTTTTGAATGTCACTAGTGCCTAAAGCTGAAGTGTTTGAAGCTTAAAGGAACTCTTGCTGACGGCGAAAAAGTATGCAAGTGCCCCAGATCCGCTGTACTGGTGACGACACCGCTGCCAATGTATAGAGTCTGCTCAGTGCTTCTCTCACAGAATATTTATGAGCGTTTTGTTTTTGACTGCTGTAAAACGAGGGGCGGCACTTTTGCGCGGTGGTCACACTGCAGGTTTTGACATTCACTTTAATGCAGGTGTTATGTACTAACGTGATTGGCTGCCCACAGAAAATCACTAATGCGACGAAGTCTCTCAGTTAAACCACCCGATTAAACGAAGGAAAATAATCCCCGAGTAAATAGGGTGCACAGCGCGGAGCCGAACCACAAAATCGGACCGTCGAATCCAACTGTATTCCCGGCCGCGGCGGCCGCTTTTCTGATGGAGGCGAAAAGCAAAAACACCCGTGTGTACGAGATTTCGGCGCACGTTAAAGATCCCCAAGTGGCACAAAATTAATCCGGAGCCCTCCACTACAGCGCACCCGCCGCGGTGGCTCAGTGGCTAAGGCGTTGTGCTGCTGTGCACGAGGTCGCGGGTTCGATACCCGGCCGCGGCGGCCGCTTTTTTGATGGAGGCGAAAAGCAAAAACGCCCGTGTGTACGAGATTTCAGCGCACGTTAAAGATCCCCAGGTGGTCAAAATTAATCCGGAGCCCTCCACTACGGCGCGCCTCATCACCTCCGTTGCGTCGGCGCGTTAAACCCTACAATCAATCAAAATCCACTACAGCGCGCCTCATCGCCTGCGTTGAATCGACGCGTTAAACCCTACAATCAAATCGAATCCAACTGTGTACGAACTTCACCTGTCACAATGGCAAGCTCATCTTAACGAAAAAATGGAAACCGGGAAGTGCAGTGATGAACAATATTAGCCAAGCTCAAGGGAATCTTCTCTGTCTTCTCACAGGGCATGCGTGTTTGTTGGTCACTCGCTAGTGAACATGTTGTGCCCGGCCAGCGGGGCTATATTTTGAGATGGTGGGTTGCCGTTGGCGTTTCTAAGATTTTTTTTTGTCGACACGTACGCCGTATACATGCTCGAGGACATATTGAGCCCGGCTGCCCTGTTGATCCCCCCACTATGGGTTAGGCCAGCACCAAAGCTCATGTCAACATACTCATGCACTTGGCATTAAAACGCTTCTCCAAATTGGGATTACCTATAATGACTGTACGCGCTGGGACATTTTCTGAGAGAAGTGTTTCATTCAACTATGGTCGGTCACAACACAGCGATGCTTTTCTGATACCAGGAGGAAAAGTTGCGGGCACGGCAACGCTTTTTTGATTATGCCGTGATTTAATACGGCGGCTTTGGATGGGGAACACTGAAGGAATCTTCCTCGGCACCTGAGCCGTGCGGTAGTAAGCGCTGTATTGCTTCCTGATCGCCCGATATTCCATTGTAACTGTCGAATGCACATGGGATTCTTAGCCAGTAGCTGAGAGGTGCATTTCTGTCACCAATGCGCGTAACTGCTTGTGCTAAAGATTTGGTCCGGCGTTGGCATCTTGGAAGCTTTTCGCATTATACGATTGGTTCACATAGCTTTTATCTTCCCACTCAGCTTATCTCATGTGCATTGAGCAATTTGCTTTAAAAATGCTGACAGTATAATTGCGGGGGGCGTGAAAAGATGGACTCGGGGTAAGTTTGGTGCATGCAAATGCTGGGTTGTTGGGTTCTGAAATACCACTGGGATCTTCTGTTGTCGTGTAGACCATGCAGCGCTTAAACATATACAGAAAAATTGCATCCATGCACTCCGAACTAGCAAGGCTGTAATGTGCGGCCGGTGTTTAGCCGTGTGTTACTCCGTATGATTCATTAAACTCTTTCCCGTTATACGATTGCGTGTTTGTAGAATTTTCTTTCGTTCCCCTTCGGACACGCAGCGTCACTGATTGTAAACTGCCTGTCCATTCGAAGTACGTATGTCGTCCAAGCCCACCCATTTTGAAGTAACGTGCGGCCAGTGTTGGCCGTGGTTACGTTGACGCTGTTCGACCCGCGCCGTCGGTCGCCCCTGCCCGCTGCCGTTTTCACTTGATCGGTGCTTCACGCCGTAGCTAGCAGCGCAGACGCTCTGCTCCACGAGAGGTAAACCCAGCCAAACTCTCTCCCCTTATTCTATATCCTCTCCAACCTGGTTTTCGAGCGCATGCTTGTCTGGTTGTGGCGCAGGAGCTGTCTGCTTCCACAGTGCCGTCGGATTTTCATCTCGTCTGGGAATTTAAAGCTTCGCTTTAAAGAAAACACTTGGCATTAGCGACTAGAAAAAGCCTACATGACCCCACGTAATGTCATGAAATTATACACGTTCAATAGTCTGTATTTCTCGTCTATTTGGTCGAATGGTAGGCAAGCCTCCCTTGAGTATTATTCCGCTCATGATGGCTGCCTTGCGAATTCGGTGTGCCAAATTTTTGCCTGCGCTGTATATCTTCACCGCATCGGGTGAAGCAGCACAATAAAAAGGAGAAGAACATGCTGTTTGGGGAAGTCTAAGAGTTGATTTAGTCTCGAGCTGATGACACCAAACATTTGGGGCACGGAATATACAATGGTCGTGCTTTTTGTGCAGGTCTGGACGTGGATATTCCTGATGACGAGCAACCCAGCGAAAGGCAGCGTCGATCCATCTGGCTGCCTAAGCCATGGCCACGACCCTGGCCCAAACCGCGTCCTTATCCTCGACCCCGGGTTTGAGAGACATTAACACTAAAGCTATTGTGGGAATAAACAATACGTGTTATTACAAGGTCAGCTGCTTTAAGAGTCGTCTTTATTGGTTGTATAATAATGCGTAAGCATTTTATGGCTAATTGTTACAGAAAATGGTTTGTCCACCCGTAAAATAACGCGTTGCGCTCAATAGAGACGAAGCTTCGGCCTTATGGTGTTATAAATGAAAATGCCTTCTGTCTACTGAGGCTTATGATGCGACTACGTATGTGCTACATAGTTAGCACTTTACTGTGAAACACTTGTGAGCTCAATTAGTGCCACTTTAAGGCTATCGGTAATTACGAAGTCTACCTATAACTGCCTAAAACTGTTAATGACCAGAATTACTACAGTGACTACTATGACTAGAGACCGGAACTTTAGGCAAAATGCCTAGTGTTTTCTTTGAGTTCGTGTCAAGCCTGTTTAGCATATAAGCACGGACTAAGGAGAGGGGAGCATTTTAAGCAATAGTTCATTATTCCGATAAGTGCCTGTTTTCACTATATATGGACTTTTAGCACCTATTGTGACTATATGGGCCCAGATGGGCTTTAGGCCCATATATAGGCCCATATATGAGCCTATACGGGCCTATATATGCCTTTCTTGGTTTTTCGAGTCGATGTTCTGCAAGGATGCTTCTCCCTTCAGCACCGCGCAACTGGGCGTTTGTCGCACGCCGTTGCCGAGAAATATTGGCGCGCTGGGCCAAACTAGTCGAGAAGCGCGAACTGTGCTCAAGCCGCTGCCACCTCGACCTTGCCACCTCGGCCGAGCCGCCAGGGTTCGAGGGCAGCGACACCGCAGCCAAGCTCCCAGACGATGCCCCTGTCCGCACGAGCTCTTTTGCTTTATGTCAGTTTGACGCGGCTGGGTCCGCGGACAAACGGTGAAAAGTTTTGCCTATCTGCCCTATCTATTGCCAACGCAATAAAAAAAACGAGCAAAAAAAATGAACGCGACAAAGAAGCGCACATGCCGCTCAAAGTCATAGACACCTCATGTGGGCAAACCACGTGGAAATCTTACATACCGAAGTTTTAAGATGACGGCACGAACACCTGCACTCCCAGCCGCCGAGAAAGAGCAAGAGTCAACTTCATTCGAAAAAAAAGAGTGAAAGATCACGTGGTCCGATTCCTCATTTGAGGATCGCTTTGGAGCCTGCTTCTCCTCTCACGCGTACACCACCGGCCGGGAAGATGCGGCACGTGTAGCACGAAGAATGAACGAGAAACGGAGCTTATAGAAATGATAATTTCGGCACTTTACAAATAGTCTAGTCGGGACAGCCGGCATCTGCCGTGCCGGGTAACCTTTAAGGGCATTTGAAAACCTAGCATTAAGGGAGTCATAGCTGTAACTTTTGCGCACACAAAAAACGAGGTCTAAACCAAGACACGAAGACCAGCGCAGACTAACAACTGAAAGTT
The DNA here is from genome assembly GCA_013339765.2 of Haemaphysalis longicornis. Classification (NCBI taxonomy): domain Eukaryota; kingdom Metazoa; phylum Arthropoda; class Arachnida; order Ixodida; family Ixodidae; genus Haemaphysalis; species Haemaphysalis longicornis. Next base: position 83,070,407 of record CM023458.1, on the reverse strand, counting down.
TATTCATCGCTCAACACATATATACCCTCTTTGACATCACCCGCGCATGCTCAAATGTGTACGCATCTCGTCATACACACAAACACAAGAAAAAAACACACTGTAACATTTGCATTATCTCATGTCATCTAACAACTTAATTTCCTTATCCGACAGGGCTACTGACGGTTTACTTATGCACTTCCCTTTAATTTCGACATCTGCCAGGCTTCCACTATCTCTCCTGTAGTCCTGTAGTCCTGCAGTCCTATCTCTCCTGTAGTCCAAGACAGGACTACAAGAGAGATAGTGGAAGCCTGGCAGATGTCGAAATAAAGGGAAAGTGCATAAGTAAACCCTCAGTAGCCCTGTCGGATAAGGAAATTAAGTTGTTAGATGACATGAGATAATGCAAATGTTACAGTGTGTTTTTTTCTTGTGTTTGTGTGTATGACGAGATGCGTACACATGTGAGCATGCGCGGGTGATGTCAAAGAGGGTATATATGTGTTGAGCGATGAATAAACTTTCAGTTGTTAGTCTGCGCTGGTCTTCGTGTCTCCGTTTAGTCCTCGTTTTTTGTGTGTGCAAAAGTTACAGCTATGAATGGTCACCAACTAGCCCGCCTTTCAGTGTTATTGCAATTTATTTCTAGTTTTTCTGGCTCCGTTTTCCATGTGCCCTCAAGTGGACGTGACAAACCCTGCTGCGCTCGTTCCCTTGGTCGCGGTGTGCGAGTGCAAGGCGCGCATCTATGTGTGGCGACATCAGACACAAGACATGCCCGGATGAAATTCGGTTTTCGGCTGGGTGGCTTCCGTTGTCGGTTGGACATTGCCGGAGGATGTGCGCTATCCTCAGATCGGAGAGCTGGAGACAGACCCGGTATCTCAAGGATTGTTTGCGTGTGGCCTGCTCATCGGAAGTAGGAGGCAGGACGAACTGGAAGGTTTACCGTGACTGGTCTGACTGTGCAGTTAACCTCACCGAAGTGATGTGGCGACAGGTATGGACTTCGTTGCCGAAGAAGGGAAAAAGCCTGCGCGGAGCCAGGGAAGTTGCTAATTCTTGGCAACACACGCGTGGACGAAGAGCAGCTACGAGTACTGAGATTGGGCCCAAAGTTCTGCACTGAACCGACACTGCAGACACCGGAGAGGACTGGCGCTGGCACAGGGCATCTCCAGGAACGTGAGTGAAGAGGAAAAAGAATTTTGTTTGAAGGACTGTGTTGACGTTGTAGCCAGTGCTAAACGCCGATGTAGAAAGCAGGCGGATATTGGATCATTAGCTCGGTATTTGCATTCAAAGGATTTACGAGTCGTGAAATCAGACAAAGGTTATCTGGTCGTGATGCCGGATAGTATGTATTCTGAAAGGGCTCTGAACGTGATGGACAAATGCTTAAAGAAGTGACAATAAGACCTCAGGAAGCAAAGAAACATGCACTAGAATTGTTAGAGAAGTGCAATTTAGACAATTTGGCTTCGCAAGTGAAAAAAAAACGGACAAACACTGCAGGTGTTTTATGCGGCGAAGACGCAAAAACCCGAGGTTCTGTTCAGAGCTATCGTTTCGAAACAGGACTCCTTGCAGTTTATGCCCTCGTCCTTCCTTCAAAAGATGCTCGCGACGTTGAACGTGAATGACCCGTTTTCGGTGTCAAACTCGGAAGAAGTTGTACAATATGTGTCGGGTCTTAAGGAAGGGAAGTACACGGGCTTTAGTGTCGACATACAATACCTGTACTATTCTTTGCCGCAGGATGGGATACTGCAGAGTGTGAGAGCATGTATTGAAGAAGACAATGATGAAGTCTCATTTCGTAACAAGTGTGGGATGTCTCTGGACGCTTTTCTAGAAGTGCTTAGCTTGTACCTTGGCAGCACGTACGTGTTGTTCAAAAACAAGGTGTACATCCAAAAAGAAGGAGTTTGCATAGGATCGAAAGTGGCCCCCGTTTGAGTGCAGTGTTTTTGAGCAAGGTGGACAGACTTGTGAAAGCAGAGTTAGAGGGAAGGGTGCTCAGAATCTTCAGATATGTTGACGATTATTTGGTACTAGGCAATTACACAGAAATAGAAACGTTCAGTGCCCAGGTAGTTGACATATTCACCTTAAGAGGGGGAGGGCTAAACTTTACATATGAGATGCCAAAAGACAAATCGTTACAGTTCATGGATGTGCAGTTCACCTTTGAAGAACACCACTTGTGTTGGCAGTATTCACCACGCATGGAGAAACCACTCTTAGAGTACAGGTCTGGCCACTCAAGGATAGTTAAGAATGGGATAGTAATGGGGTGTCTGAAATCCGTTCTCGACAAAATCTGCAAACAAGAATGGAAGAAGCGTTTGGTGCGCAGAAGCAACGTCTTGAAAAGGCAGGGTACCCAACGGCGATGTTGCTAACAGTTAGCGAAAGGCTACTAAAACGAGTAAAAATGGAAGGTAAGGAGAAGGAAAAAAGAGCCGAAAACAAGGATAAGAGCATGTCAGTAATTCCTTACGTGCACGGTTTGTCTCACAGGCTCAAAAAAGCCGCTGCCAGGTACAACGTGAATGTGGTTTTTTTCTGCCAAAAACAAAGTAGGAAGCGTGTGCCCGGCAGTTAAGACTGTACGAAGAAAGGGCTAGCAGCAAGACTACTAAATGTACTATGAGTAACACGTACAAATTTTTGGAATGCAGAAAAAACGTTGTGTACAAGATTCCGTTCACATGTGGGGACCAGTACGTTGGGCAAACGAGCAGATGCGTAAATGTAAGCCTCAGGGAACACATGTCCAGCCTTAAAGGTCGGCCATACACGCATCTGGCTGCGCACAGTGCGCAGTGCACAACAAAAGTGCGAGCCGTTGTTTGACCTAGCGACGAAGTAGTTCCACCACCAAGACAGGACTACAAGAGAGATAGTGGAAGCCTGGCAGATGTCGAAATTAAATGGAAAGTGCACAAGTAAACCGTCATTAGCCCTGTCGGATAAGGAAATTAAGTTGTTAGATGACATGAGATAATGCAAATGTTAGTGTTTTTTTTCTTGGGTACGGGATTTGTGGGATGGGAGCTTTGAGTGACGTGCACTCTGCAATCACGTGTCGCAAGGTGCCTTTTTCTTGGTGACAGAAGGGGCATGTGTCGTCATATTGTTGTGGGAACATGGTGTGTAGCAATGTTGGGTGAGCCAGTGACCCCGCTTGAATTCTTCGTAATATTGTCTGCTCTTTCCGTGTTAGTGTACGATGGGGTGCCGGCAGTGCGCGCCTGTCCTCCCTGTACTTTTCTGTTATCTCTTTAAAGCTAGTGACGGGAGTCGGTTCGGGAGCGAAGCTGTGCCCAACCTTCACGAGCATCATGACGGTTTACGTCCACGATTGCACCCGCCGCGGTGGCTCATTGGCTAAGGCGTCGCACTGCTGAGCACAAAGTCGCAGGTTCGATTCCAGGCCGCGACGGCCGCTTTTCTGATGGAGGCGAAAAGCAAATCCGCCCGTGTGTGCGAGATTTAAGCGCACGTTAAAGATCCCCAGGGGGTCAAAATTAATCTGGAGCCCCCCTCTACGGCGCACCTCATCGCCTGCGCTGCGTCGGCGGGTTAAACCCTACAATCAATCGAGTCCACTATTGCAGTTGCTCCTTCTTTGCTGCCGCAACGACCTTTACTCTGTCATTGTTGCTATAACTGTGAGCTTAATTCATTTTTTTTGGAAGTGATAACAATTGGACATCACCTTGGAGGAGCGTACGCTAAGACGTGTCTTTCTCGTTCCTAGCAAGTGTTGCCACGATTACGGCGATCGCTAGAAAATTTTTTCTTGTGGTCAGTCTTGGCTAATCTTCTGAAGTGGGTATGAGTGGCATGACAAACGTGCTCCGGGGATGCTGGGCGCTCGCCACGAGGTACGCACACACGAGCGTACGGCATTTTCTTGGTCTTGTTATTTGCCGGGCGGTCGCTGCGAGTTGTAACATTCGCTGAGCTTGCCATGCTCTTTCGTCTGGCTGTCTGATAAGCATGCCTGCTTGCCGCGATATCGGCTCCTCTTTTTTTAAGTGCGAATGCACTTTATAAGCGACCCCAAACCATCCACCGCCGGCGGCGGCGGCGTCGGCGGCGTCGGCGTCCGCAGTGCTCCTCTATATTTAAAAAAGAAACAGCATCCGGCGCCAGGTTTCGATCCGAGGACTTTGCGGCCGCAGCGCGACGCTCTACCGACCAAGCCACGGACGCGACGCTGATATCAGTGTTAGTGACGCGCATTATATCTTTAACGCATTCAAACTACGTCGTCAGCGGCGTGCGTTGGCGACTCAGCGGCGTTATAGCGGCTTGATAACTGTGTGGTGTACACGTGATACTACAAACCCGATGGAAGAGATGGAAGAGAAGGCGGTGGGCTGCGGGGGCCGAGCGCAAGCGCCGCAAGCGGGCCGACAACCGTGCATTCGCACTTTCACATTCTCCCCCTCGGGGAAATGCGGGGGAATTTTTGTTGTTTTTGCCACCCTCTGATTGTTTCGACAGCGCACAAAAAGCACGTCGCTGACTGAATAAGCGGGATTGCCTTCCTGGCACTGCTTGCGTCGTCTGTTCCTCGGCACCCGTCGGTCGTCCAGCCGCCGAATACGTAACAGCTGGTGGCAGCGGTGGCGGCGGTATGGAGCGTGCGTCGGCGGCGGCCCTTGGCGTCCGTTTGGTGAGAGCACGGCTTGTTTGACTTCATTGGGAGCATTTACGACGTTTTCTTGGTAGTAGAGGATTTTTTGACTCTGCTAGATTTAAGTAGTACGTGTAAGTGTCACACTTTTGTTATCTGCAGTCATGATTCTCGCGTCGCTAACGAAACCCAACCTTGTGTTGCTCGCTGAAGAGTTACATCACAGTGCAGAAGTCAATGCGTAAGCCTGAAATTATCGAGGCAATATCCAAATGCGAGCGAAAGATGAGGAAGTAGAGGAATGTTGGAAGGCAGTCTCCCTGCAATTGAAAGAGCGAGAGGTAGAACTGAAGTTGAAAGAGATGCAACTGCAGAACCTTGAACGCAATGATAGCTTCGACATGCGCGGATACATGCAACCTTTCAAGGCTGGCATTGACATCACTTTGTATCTCGTCAACTTCGAGAGAACGTGTAGTAGGGCAGCCAGGGACGTACCCAGAGGGGGGGCCCGGGGGGCCCGGGCCCCCCCCCCCCGAAATTTTTTGGGCCATACCCCCGTTTCCCGCGCCACCTCTCATCGTCCTTCGCACACATTCTAAATTGACGCCATACAAATCCTGGGCTTGATAGCTATTTGAGGCGCTTTTTTTTTCGGAATGAGCCAAATCCACCTAAGGGGAATTTGAGGGGGAAAAAACAAAAGTTTGGAACCGGACCTAAATGCAGTGCTGTCAAAACTATTAAATGACATGTTTCACATGTCAGCTAGGGGAAATCTATAGCGACATGTAATTAATAATTATGCGGAGAATTTGAGCAATATTAAGATAAGTTCAGATTTGGCTCGTACTCATTTGAAACAGACAAGTTGGTGCGGCATTCTTATGAAAACTTTAGAATCGACTTTCAAGAACGGTACGATACAGTTTCAAGCAAAAAAGGCAATAAACATGCAACAGAGCTTAAAAAACAGCTGTTTTTGAATGGCTCCGTAGGGTACTTTTTTGGACACGCCTGAAAACACTCATGAAGCTCTTCATTGCCTTGCCATAAATTTCCAAAACGCTTTACAAGAAGCCTGCTCAAATCATCTTCCATGGCATGCCATGGCTTGTAAGATGCAGCTAATTTGTTATCTACGTAAATGGGAAATATGGGAGTAATAACAATAATAATAACCAGATTTACCGCGTAAGGACGAGGGAGACGAGATAAAATGATAGTATCACACCTCTCAGTTTTCATTTCGTTCACTTCCGCTTCCGTTCACGTCTGTCGTAGTCGTGTGTCGGCAGATCATTTGCCGATCTCCTCATTGCTGTCTGACCTCATGATAAGCCAGCTCTCAAAAGCAAAAAAAAAAAAAAAATTGACGCGAAAACGCACAAAACAACCCGAAACGTCACACCAACGCGAAATCCCATTGGGCAAATGAATTTGGCTCATTTTGATCCATGCCACAGCAGGGTCTGGCTCATTCTCCACACGAAAGTAAGATCTGCGTACACGTTTGCAGGGAATTATCTCAAACTATTTATTTGCCACATTTTTTAGGGGAAAGTTGCCGGGATTTTTTGGCAGTTGCAGTTTTATCTGACTTAGCTTTGGTTTGTGGATTAGGTTCATTTCGAAAAAAAAAGATGCATCATTTGGTGGTCAACGTTTGAAGTTAGAGAAGCTCAAAGTAAAATATGCTTTGAGATGAGGTTGAGGGCAATGGATCAACGAAGGTGGGCAGCTAAGGTTTTTAGGTACCTATATTGAAAAGCGTGGACACGCAGTGGTTAAGGAAGACTAGAAGGCTAACGATGAATACGGAAAGAACAGTGGGGAATCCAAAACAGCCAAGGTAACCAAAAAAGAGGCAAGGCAGATTGAAACGAATAATGGAGGGAAAAAATGGAAGCTAAAACGTCGTTAGAGATGTACAGGGCTGAGAAGATGAACATCAGAAAGGAAAATTTCTACGATAATTCCCAGGGCAGTGCTTTGCTTTTTGAGGCTAGAGCAGGTTGCCTGCGAACTAAGAGTTTTGTGGGGAAGTATTCACAAAATGATGGGGTATGTGTGGTCTGCGGAAAAGAAACAGAAACTATGCGGTACATAGTGTTAGAATGTGAGGTTATCCATCCAAATCTACATGAAGGGAATATTGGGCTTTCAGAAGCCCTAGGATTTAAGGGTATCAGAGAGGAAGTTAACTTCAAGGCTGTCGAGGGGACGAAAAGAAGATTAGAATGCTGGTGGACGAAAAGCAGAGAGGGAATATTGCCTAGGACAGTTACCACCTGTAACAGGGAAAAGAAAGTATTTCGGGCCTAATAAGCTTTAGTGCCTGCCATAAGCAGCGCTAGTATTAAACCAAGAGTGTAAAACATGATTATATTAGTCCTTTTTGGTAAGATGACATGTCATCACCCCGCTTCAACGGGGAAACCAATAGGAATCATCATCATCAACGTGGGATTAAAAAAAAAACCGGCGAGGGTATGTTTGCTCCGTTTACGCGGAAGCCAGTACCGCTGTACACTGGCTTCGTAGCTCTGCTGCCGGCCTGCCACTTGCAATTCGCTGCACCCCCTTTACCCTGTTCGTCTGCAATTGGTGCTTCGGTTCTCTCAGACAGCAGTAACTTATCGCTTGTTTCGCCAGGGTGGCGGTTTCAGCGGCTCGGGTCGCATATGTTTTGGTGAGGAAGAAAATGTTTGTCTTTGAACATTCAACAAATCCCTCCATCCTAGCGCGCCGTGGTGTCGGCCGATACTATCGCCCATGCCTGGTGTTTGTGGCTCAACGAATTCCTTCCCTGAGCCGAACTCACAGCGCGTTTTTCACTAGTTTTCGTGGAAATGCTGCTTTTGTGTTTGTCGGTAAGAAGGGTAAGAAGTCTTCTTGCCGCAGAGAAACCCGCTGTAGGGTTTCTCTACGCAATGCCTTCCAACGTCCGGCTCGCGCACAGTGTGCAGCGTCTGCCGAACAAGCCAAGGCGACACAAGGGCTTGGAACCGGATGGCGACGAGCGGAGTGGCGCGAGGGGATGCCTGACCCCACCGTCCGGCGCCTCTAACATTACGCCAGCTTAGGGAAAGCTACCGTGGGGGTACAAAAGCCTTGTTCCACAGTCGGCACGTCCGTCTGGACAAGAAGGATCGCTCAAAAAGGAAGCGCAACAACGTTACCAAGCCCGGCGACGGCAGGTTGACAAAGTGAAGGCGCGCATCACAGTTGTACGGCGGCAAGAGACACCGGCGGCATTCCTTTGGACAACTAAAGGCAGTGACAGCGGCACTGTTGATTGACAGCCATTGTGGTTAATGGCTGCTATGCACAACGGCCGTGTAGTGATGCCAGCACCGGTGGACCCCGTCGGGGCGATGACCCTCCTCCCTTCTCGCAGCTTTGCCGTGTCCCCCAAGCCGTCGGCGGAGTGGCAGCCCTTTGGGACGGCCTTGCCGGCGACCTTCTACGCGGCTTTTGGGAAGACTCGTTTCCCCCCGACTTTCTGGGGCGGCGGACAGGGGGGAGCGGGGGTCAAAATCCTAGTTGGTACGTGTGTTGCTGTGTGAAGGCTGCTTCGCTTGCGACTGCATGCGCAATTTTGCTGAGTTTGTCCGGAGCCGCGGCCAAAAGCGGTCGCATGAAGACTTGCTCTCGTGGCAGTTTCTGGGCGCCAGAGCCCCCCCCACGAATTTCTCGCCAACCGCGCGGCGGTTCGGCACCCGTTTTGGCCCCCGGGCCCCCATCAGGGATCATGCCGCGATACCCTTTTTGTGCGCTGCGGCACCTTTTAATTGTAATCCAGTTTTCATTATCATGTGTTATCTTATGTTCATGCTTCGTCGTCTCCTGTAAATAAGTGTAAATAGACTTTTTCTTCATCATCTACTTGCCTCGTCTCATCATCGGGTCCTTCACGACGACACCACCCACCTCAACAACGAACCAAACTTTACTGGCGGGTTTACGGACCCCGAGCTGCATTCCTATGAACAGACCTCGAGAACACCGGGCTTCAGCGGGGAAGGGCACGGAGTCTAAGTGGCCAATGGTCAACATGAGAGAGACGGGGGGCCGCGGGTGAACGGTGAAAATGAACCCGGGCCGGACGTCTCGACGGACCCCAACCAGACTTTTGGCCGAGAGAAATTTCGGCTTGAAAATTGGACTGCGAACTGTGTTTGTATTAGAGAGGTTATGAAACACCGGGTACATATGATAGCTTAGTCTGGCGATGTCGGAATACCGTCAAGGTGTCGGCAGAGAGCAACGAGTTTACTTCACCAACGGGCCGAATGAGAGGACAGAGGAGCTCATTCTCGCCTTGCAGGACAAGCCACGCAGCGACGTCGAGGAAGCGACAAGGCGCATCCCTGGATATAACAAGGTTCTTTACAAAACTGCCAGAGGTAAGCGCTGACGCGCTGGCGCATGCCACCGTTTTTTTATCTACATTTCCAGCAGTCCAGTGCGTCTCGATACTGCAACTTCCGAGGCCTGAATGATTGGTGCTTTGAATGGCAGACCGTTAAACGTCGAACTCGGAGGCTGTTAAGGGAATAACACACGCGAATTAGGCGTATGACATCTCCGATTTACCTAGCATTTTGTATCCTTCCTTCATAACTAGTAGCTACAGGTTTTGTTTGGAGAAAAATATGGAAGCGCAAGAGGGTTGCCACGGAGATCTGAACTCTCGAGTGCCTATGCACTTCCGTTTCTGCCGACTTCGATTGCGTATAACGTGTGGGATGCTCCGGAAATGTATAGTTACTGTGCAGTACGCGTATTTATTCCCGTAAATATTGTAATTACTGCCGTTCTTTTTTTTTTAATTTTGCAAACTTCGCATAGGGATCTTTAACGTGCGCAGAAATCTCTAACATACGAGTGTTTTTGCTTTTCGCCTCCATCACAAGGGCGGATACAGTTAATTTCATTTCTCTATGCAGGTTTACGCGCATTTATGGTAAACGCTGCGCGTTTATCGTGTTTGTTCTAGTAACGGCGGGAACCCTCGCCCTCTCCCCTAATTTGCATAGAAAAGTTACCTTGGATTGGGCCCCCCCCCCCCCCCGAAAAAAAAACCTGGGTACGTGCCTGGCAGCACTTGGTAAAGAGACCTGGTCGCAACGCCTGTTGACATTGCTTCCCAACGAAGCGGCCGACATAGTCGCGAGAATTACAGATGAAGATGCAAGTGACTACGAAAAAGTGAAGCTTCAGCTCAGGAAAAAGTACAGCTTGTCTACAGAAGCCCTGAGGATGAAGTATCGTAACACAAGGCGTAGTCAAGGGGAGTCGTACTACGAGTTCGGCTACAAATCCATGAGCTTGTTAGAAGAATGGCTTAAAAGCGCCAACGCATACGAGGACAAGCAACGTGTGGTCGAACTGATTGCGCTAGAGCAATTTTATGCATCGATCCCGGAGCAAATGCGCCTGTGGATTCAGGACAAGCCAAACGTAGAAACGTTGCAAATGGCAACTAGTCTGGCTGACGAGTACTGTTCCCGTAGGATGGAAAGTTCGGAAGACCTGCGTAAGAAACCGTCGGGAGCTTTCAAGAAATTTCAGAAAGGAGCGAGAGAAAGCAACCAAGGGAAACCCGACAACGTTTCCGCCCTAGCGCAAACGGTCAACCCGAGCGAACCGAAGAGTTCCAAGTTTGAAGAAAAACGGCCGTTGACCTGTTATAAATGCCATCAACCAGGCCATATCGCAGCAGGCTGCAGGTAGCCACATGTGTCTGCTAATTTGCTAACAGAGGACAGCGATTTGCTCTTGCCCTACACGTATGACATGGCGGTGAACGGCATCAGTTGCAAGGTTCTGCGTGATACAGGAGCAACATTTGATATCGTCCACCCGTCATTTGTTAAGCCCGAGCACTTCACAGGATCGTGTGTGTGGGTGCGTCAGGCACTAGAGCCCGACACGAAGTGCTTGCCTGTAGCGAGAATTGAAATGCAAGGCCCTTTCGGGAAATTGCAAACTGAAGCGGCTGTTTCGGACAAGCTCCCTCGAAAAATCCCGTACATTTTTTCTAACAGATCGATGAGGAACTTGCAAAATGCAGGAATGGAACTTAATGCGAACCCCGTAATGGTAGTCACCAGGTGGCCACACCAGAGCTCACACAGCCTGCGCTACTCGTGCCGCCGAAATTGCAGATGACAGTGCCAACAGTGCTCCGTAGCAAGCTGCTCCAACGAGCGAAACCGCCCCAGCCACGCCAGCCACTGAAAGCACTGATAACACCACTCCCGTCGCTTCCGCATCCGGAGGCGAATCGATAAGCCCAGTCAGTGAAAAGTTTCAGCTTCTGGCCAAGGTTGACAAAAGCGCTCTCAAGATAGAGCAGTGTGGAGCAGGCAAACGACGAGACACTCAGACGTGCTGGGAAAAATCAAGGCGGAAACAAAAAGGACCAGTGTCGTTCATTGTCAATGACGGCCTCTTGTACAGAAAATTCAAGAACAAAAAAGGCCGATGCTTCGAGCAGCTTGTAGTCCCCCAAAAGTATCGTGTTGCGCTGCTGGGTTTGGTTCACAGCGACAGCTGGGCAGGTCATTTAGGAATAAACAAGACCAAGAGCAGGCTGTTGAATGACTACTACTGGCCGATGTGCTTCAAGGACTCTGAGAACTGGGTGCGTTCCTGCAGCGTTTGCCAAAGGACGGGACGGCCAAACGAACGACTCAAGGCGCCTTTGGTCGAAGTACCTTTGATTGGCGAACCTTTTCGCAGATTAGTAATCGACATTGTAGGCCCTTTACCTGTAACAGCTGCAGGCAACAGGTACTTGCTTACGCTCATTTGCCCTGCGACGAAGTTTCCCGAAGCAGTGTTGTTGCCGGAATTGAGCTCCACAGCAGTTGTAAACGCGCTACTCGCTGTATTTGCCAGAATTGGATTCCCCAGAGAAATCCAATGCGACCAAGGATCTGTTTTCACAAGCGCGCTTACCACGACATTCTTGCAGAAGTGCGGCACATCCATTCACCACAGCTCTGTCTACCATCCGCAGAGCAATTCGGTCGAAAAACTTCATTCAGTAATGAAGCGAATTCTGCGCGCGCTCTGCTTCGAGAAGGGCACCGCTGAGCTTGCCATGCTCTTTCGTCTGGCTGTCTGATAAGCATGCCTGCTTGCCGCGATATCGGCTCCTCTTTTTTTTTTGTTTTTGCCACCCTCTGATTGGTTCGACAGCGCACAAAAAGCGCGTCGATGAGTGAATAAACGGGCTTGCCTTCCTGGCACTGCTTGCGTCGTCTGTTCCTCGGCACCCGTCGGTCGTCCAGCCGCCGAATACGTAACAGAGGCAAGCGCTCACGTGCGTGCGTATCCTTAACTGTGGACAGGAAAAGTTACGATTTGCTAAACAGCTTCGCTATTAATGCTGGCTATACGATTCCGATAACTCTTCAAGGCACTATCGTCGCACCAAACATAATTTTGCTCCTCTCATGACTGATGTGATGATTCTTTGAAGTCGTAGCACCATGTGTCACTTCTGGAGAGGAATATTGTTGCATTTTCAGTTGGTGATACCGTGCATGCCAACCCAACGGTTCGTTTGGGTGGGTGTGAGGCAGTGATACACTCGTGGCGCAGTAGCTACATAAAGACAACAATCTCAGGTGGCTATCAATGCATTTGTGTCCTGTAAAAGTTTCCTGAATGAGCCGCGTACGTCGCAAGGACAAATTCTTTTCTATTCAGTTATTTTTTAAGAGAATACTTCGGGCCAATAATAGCAAAAGCGGAGTGTGGGTGTTATAAGACAAACAAACACGACCAAATAGGAAATAATAAAGAGGTGGCAAAAAATAACAGGCAAGTATGCAACGCAGTAAGGCAAATGATCAAAATCATACTTCACAAAAAGTTTCAATACACTTCAGCATTTTTTTAGACTCAATAAGTTGATTTAGCAGTTCGTTCAATCCTTTATTGTGCGAGGAAAAGAAGTATTTAAAATTGTTATTCCGGGCAAGATAGCACTGAAGTTTCGGGAATGATGCGGCCGTGTTGAACGCGAAGATAGCGGAGCAAGGACGTTTGATAGGTCTAGTACGGTTCTTTTTCCTAGATATGCAGAGAAGAAATGTTAGTCTTGCTGTTTCCCTGCGACATCTTAAAGTTTGATTTTTATGGGCCGTAGAATGTGCACTCGTTGCAACGATTTTGCATGATTTTGTTCGCGGTTCCCTGTGAGTAGCGCTGACACCTTTAAGGAATGGGAATATGCGGGGTACAGCACGCAGCAAACTGTTTTGAGAGTCGGGTAGTCTCCGATAAAAGCCATTCACCCTAGGTCCGTCTAATATCGACGACGGTTAAATGCAAAGTTTCCTCATAAGGAATTCCTTGGTTTATTAGTCTGAGGTTCCACTTTGACTCGCAGACGCTACGGACTTTGACTGGCACGCAGTTTGGACCTTAGGTCGCTATGGCTTTGACTTTGACCCACCGCCATTGGATTTAGCACAAGGAAAGTTTTGTGTTCAAAGATCGTCGCTGTTAGACGGAGGGGAGCCTTAATTTTATGTTTAATATCGCTAGTGCATGGGGTGGAGTACATTCGGCAGGCATGCTCAGATAATGAATGGCAGCCTGTCATTGTCCCCGAAAAAGAAAGTGCAAGACAGCAGCATTATCGGTACTCACCTACAGGGAAGAAACTTGAAGGCTCGCAGCAAAGCTTTGTTCGTTGTAGAGATGGGTGGTGTCGTCGTGGAGGGGACGCTGACGAAAGAGGTAGATGATGAAGAAAAATCTATTTACACGTATTCACAGTTGGCGATGAGGTGTGAACATAAGCCAAAGCAATGCAATGAAAACAGGGTTAAAAATTTAAATGCGCCGCTCTCTCGAGGAGGGTATCGCCGCACGATTCCCGATGGGGGCCCGGAGGCAAAAAACTGCCGAACCGCCACGCGGTTGGCGAGAAAAGCATGGGGATCTGGCGCCCAGAAACCGCCATGAGAGAAAGTCTTGATGCGACCGCTCTTGGTCACAGCTCCGAACAAACTCATTGAACGATGCGCGAGCGGGCGCAAGCGAAGCCACCTCCCCCCGCAGCGCACATACCAATTAGGGTTTTGACCACCGTTCGCCCCCTGTCCGTTCCCGAAGGTCAGGAGGACAGGGAAGCCCTCCCCGACGCCGCGTAAAACGCCGCCGGTAAGGCCCTCACAAAGGGTTGCGACTCGCTGCGTCGGCGGCGGCCATACATCGCTCCCGCCGAGGCAGGGGGACACAACAAAGCCGACGGGGACAATCGGCGCTGCCATCATTGCGCTCACTAAAAGGGTTCAACTTAAATTGAGGACGACTCAGCGAGCAAAAGTAGAGAAGATGGTAGGTGTAACTTTAAGGGACAAGAAGACAGCGGAGTGGATCAGGGAACAAACTCGTGTTATGGACATATAGTAGAAATTCAGAAGAGGAAATGTACGTGGGCAGGGCATGTAATGCGAAGGTAAGGTAACTGTTGGTCATTAAGGTCAACAGAGGGGATTCCTAGAGAAGGCAAGCGTGGCAGGGGGCGGCAGAAAGTTAGATGGGCAGATGAGATCAAGAAGTTTGCGGTGATAAATTGGTCGCAGTTGGCACAGGACCGGGATAATTGGAGATCTATGGGAGAGTGCTTTGCCCCGCAGTGGGCGTAGATAGGCGCCGAATATGATGATGATTGCAAGTCCGTGAACCCCTCGCCAAAGCCAAACTTCTTCGGTCCTGTAAGAATGATGGGAAGCGTTGTTTTCTTTCATTTCACCCATGTTTAACCCCATTCTTGGAAAAAGTTGGCTTTCATGGAGTACTTTTTTGACGCGACATACGCACTCAGAGACATGGAAGCTTCGCTTTAAAGGGGCCCTAAACAGGGTTCCAAAGGTTGAGATTTTACGTGCGCAATCATTGGAGTACTATCCAAAGAACATCCTGTCACAAAAATGATTTAAAAGCGTCCAGTATTAGCCGAGCTATCGTTCATTAAAAAGGGCCCCAACAAGGCCTGGCGCATTCCCTCTTTAACCCCTCCTCCAAAGCACTGTGGAAGCGGAGACGCCACCGACCAGGCGCAAGACCTTATCGGTGACACCTAGGGAAACAGGGTTGCGCCGAGAAGCGCGCAGCCATTGGCTCCGCTCGGCGGTACGTCACGCTTGTAGCAGACGACGGCCAAGCTCCGCCTACTACCGCTCAGCGGGGTCGGTCGGTGGCCGGCCCGCATCGAACGGCTCCTCGCGCCGGCCGTGCTCGCGTCTGCGGAAACGAGCGCAAACGAGGCGTTTGAAGGCAAGATAGGGGGCTTCCTAACTCAACATGCTTCGCTAACGACAATAATTGAAGGTTGCCACCGACGACTATAGCGGCTTGCTAGCGGCTCGCTAGCGTTAGCGTTTCGCGGTGAACTCGTCCCACCGAGGTCGGTGAAAAAGCTTAGCCTCGCCGCAGTTATCCAGACACTGCTTTGCGAGGCCGCGACGACGGCGACCCCTCGCGCAATCTTTCACTGCATCCAACCGGCGCGGCGGGGTGCAAAAATCGGTACAAAGTTTCGTACGTGGTGACGCGCCGCCGGTGGGAGCGCAGGCACGTGGAGGCGAAGCAGCCCCGATTAGGCTTAGCGGTGTTCCCACAGCTGTCAGCCACGCGACCACGTGATGGCACAGGTGGCGAGCGAGCGCGGGCGCTTACGTCGGCGCAGCGGGAGCCGGCGGCGCTTCGGCAGCGCGGCAGCGGGAGCCGCAGCACGAGCCGAAAGAGAGTCTAAGTCGAGAGAGCGCGTGGTGTGGGCCGACGTGGTCGGACCACAAGCGCGAGAGCGAAAGGCCGTTCCGCAGCAGACGGCGAGTCAACCGCAACCCAGCCCCGAGATGCTCAAGCTTCGCAACGAGAACGAGCGCCTGAAGAAGCGTATCGCCGAGCAAGTCATGCGCATGCTGGAGATGAATAGGAAGCTGGACCTGCTTCTTGCCAACCAACGCCAGGAGCAGGCGCAAGCGCAGGCGCAGGTGCAGGCTCAAGCCATGGAGGTACAGACCGAGGCGCCGGCCGAAGAGGCGGCGAGAGAGGAAACCACGACCGAGGGTCCCGAGCCCCGAGCCAAGAGGCGGGCGATCGAGACGAGGGCGATCGACAGGCGCATCCAGCGGCTGGAGGAGCGTTTCGACAAGTTTGAAGAGTCTACGAACAGGAGGCTAGCGGCACTGGAGGCGACGACGGCCGACATCATCGTCCGCCTGACCAGGTTGGAGCAGATGTTCCAGGCGATCCAGGAGACACTGGTGCAAATGCAGGAAGCCATAGCGAGACTGAGCGCAGGAACCCAATACCAGCACCCCAACCAACGCCCATCATGGCCCGAGCAGCAGTGAGACATGAGCTCGTTGTTTGGCAGTGGAACGCGAACGGCTTGCGCGGCAAGAAGGCGTCGTTACAACAGTACATTGGTCAAGCCGGCCGGCGGCCGGACGTGATTCTGCTGCAAGAGACGCACAGCGAGGCTCCCCCGAGCATGCCGGGGTATCGCTCGTACGCTAGTCCGCCCAGCGCGAGAACGTTCGGGAAGGGTTCCGGGCAGGGAGTGTGCACCCTTGTGAAGAAAGGGCTCACGTACGTGGAGCACGAGCTACTGAGCAACAGCGCCATCGAGCACCGGGCGATTGAGGTCGTCATGGGACGGAAGAAGGAAAGCGTGTTTGTGATCAATGTTTACAGACAGGTGGAAGCGGCAGCGCCACAACCGCAAGCTCCGCAAGCGGGTAGCCCAGCTCAACTGGGAGATCGAAAAGCACAGCGCGGTGCTCTGCAGACAGCAGTGGCACGCGGTCTGCCAGGAGGCGGACGGTCAAATACACAAGAGCCGCACCTGGCAGCTGCTGCGCCACTTGCTGGACGAGGGCAAGACCACTACATCCTGGCGCGCACCTTGCACAAGGCAAAGCGAGAGCTTGGCGAGGCGGAGGTCCGCCGGCGCCTGGACAACAAGTACCTTCCGTCCACCCAGCCAGACCCCCTCCCGAGCTACGCGGGCGCAGCCAACGCCCTGATCGACACAGACATCGAGGAGTTGGAGGTCCGCGCGGTGCTTTAAACGATCAACGGCAAGTCGGCGTCGGGGCCGGACAAGGTGTCGAACAAGGCGCTGCGCAACCTCAGCGACGCGGCGGTGACGGCGCTGACGGGGTACTACAACGGGTGCTGGCGCGCCGGCAAGCTGCCCAAGAGCTGGAAAGACGCGCGCACGGTGCTGATGCCGAAGCCGGGCAAGCCACCACACATCGAGAACCTGCGGCCGATCTCGCTGACGTCCTGCGTGGGAAAGGTGCTCGAGCACGTGTTACTCAACCGCTGGCAGACGTACCTGGAGGAGGAAGGGCTGTACCCGGACACGATGCTGGGCTTCAGGGCCAACCTGAGCACGCAAGACGCGATGCTGCTGATCAAGCACGAGGTGATGGACCAACCGACCCGTTCCATGGACAACCGCGCTTTGCTGGGCCTGGACCTGCAGAGCGCGTTCGACAAAGTCCACCACTCGGCGATACTCGAGCAAGTGTCCCGGCTGAACATGGGAGAACGCACGTTCGCTTACGTCAAAGACTTTCTGACGGACCGTACGACGACGATCGTGGCCGGCGACATGGAGCTACCGAAAAAGACCCTGGGGAGCGTGGGCACGCCGCAGGGCGCCGTGATCTCGCCGGTGCTGTTTAACATGGTAATGATCGGGGTGGCCGAGCGACTGCCGAGTCTCCCGAAGTTCAGGCACACTATATACGCCGACGACATAACACTCTGGGTGACCGGCGGCAGCGACGGCGAGATCGAGGCGGCACTGCAGCGGGCGATCGACGAGATCGAAGACCAGCTGCGGGGAACGGGGCTGGTGTGTTCGCCGGCGAAGTCGGAGCTCCTGATCGTACCGCCGCGCGGGAAGAGCCAGAGTGACACGACCGAGCCGGATATCAACCTGAGAATGAGGGACGGGACGGCCATCCCGCACGTGAAGACGCTACGGGTGCTGGGGCTGCACATCGATGCGCTGAGGCACAGCGGCCTGACAATTGCTAAGCTGGACGCAAAGGTGTCTACGGCCATTCGGCTCATCAGGAAGGTGTCGACGCGGCACGCGGGGATGAAAGAAGCCAGTCTCTTGAAGCTGGTGCAGTCGTTTGCGGTCAGCCACGTGGCCTACGTCGCGGCTTTTCACGACTGGAAGGCGGCGGAGCGCCAGAAGGTGGACGCGATTATACGCAAAGCATACAAGGCGGCACTGGGGCTGTATACGCACACGAGCACAGAAGCGACTCCTGGAGCTGGGGGTGCATAACACGCTAGATGAGATAGCCGAGGCGCAGCGAACGGCGCAGCTGGCTAGGTTAGCGCGAACTAGGACGGGGCGTTCGATACTGGAAAGAGTGGGATACCGCGGGGGGCTGCAAGGGAGTGTGGGCCGGTCGCCGTTGCCGTGCGGGCTGCTCCGCTCGTTGCAGGTGCCGCCGATCCCGAGACACATGCATCCCGAGGTGGACCGAGAGCGTCGACTGGCGAGGGCGAAAGCTCTCACGGCCACGCACGCGTCGGACAACGGAGCCTTCTACGTCGACGTGGCGAGGTACTCGGACCCGCCCGGGCACGTACGCGGCGGCCGTGGTCGCAGCGACCTCCGGGGAGCTGTGCACGGTGTGCAGCGTGCGGGCGCGGAGCCCGGAGCATGCGGAGGAGCTGGCCATTGCGCTGGCGCTGACGAACCCGAGGTGTACGAGGGTGATAAGCGACTCGCGGAGTGCGATCGTGAACTTTGCTACGGACAACGTGTCCCCGTGCGCGGCGAGGGTGTGCGGGGCCCTAGGACACAGAGCGGTGCCGGTGACGGTGAAATGGTTTCCGGCACACATGGGCCCGGTGAGCACGGGCGAGAACCGCAACGAGGCGGCGGACCGGGCGGCGCGCGCGCTCACCAGCCGCGGCGCGAGCCCGAGCCCCCGACCTGCGGAGGACGACGACGAAGTGGTGCCGATCGCCTCGTACAAGGACGTGTTGGACTGGTACCGGGAGGGCAGGCGGACGTACCCGCCGCCCCACCGTAAGCTCACGAGACAGGAGGCGGTGACGCTGCGGCAGCTACAGACGCGAGCGGTGTGGACACCGGTGGTGGCGAAACATGTGTGCCCAGAGGTGTACGCCAGTGACGTGTGTGCGGTGTGTGGCGAGGACCGAGCCACCATGGTGCACATGCTGTGGAAATGCAAAGTAGAGGACGGTGTCACAGACGCGTTGCCGCCGCGCCTAGCGAGTGCGGTGGCGAGTGTGGACTACGACGCCCAGCGCGAGGCCGTCCAGCAAGCGCTGGAGGCTCTCGGAGCGCCAGCGGCCGACAAGCACAGTTCTCCTCGAGGCTGGGTGCGAGTAGGTAGCGAGCGCCGGGTGGCCGTCCAGCGTGACGTTAAGGCCGCGTCTTTTGCCGGACAATAAAAAACGTTTGTTCTCTCTCTCTCTCTCTCACTGTCACTATCACCCTATCACCTCTATCACCCACCACTTTCGCGTATTTGCAAACTGATTTTAAGAGCAATGTCCAGTACTGGCGGGCGGTGACATTTTATTAGCTGCTGCGGTGTATGCGTTATGCTGTTATCGTGCGTACACCGCACAGTGGCTGCTTGCCGCTGTCGCGCGTGTGCGGCCGTTTGTGCCTGCAGAGATTTTCGGTGTTTTCAGCGTTATAATACCTGTAAACGACTACAAACTCAGCTACGTGCTCGTGTAAAACGGATGGCAAACTATTAACATTCGTGGGGCGTGCCATCCCGTGCAGGACGAATACGCCGGCCGCCGGTGCAGGAGCGCTCGCGCAACCGTTTTCTTCCCAGAGCCGGGAACGCTTGATTGGCTACAGCACTGAACGGGGCCCACCAATAGCGCAGCCGTACTGTTGAGAACTTCGTGCGTCACACGGGTGCGTCACATCCGCTCTGTCGCACGTCACAGCGCGCATAGTGTGGCAGCAAGGAAGCGGTAGGTGAGCAAGGAAGAAAGCAAGCATCTTTGTTCCACGGGTGTTTGTGCGGCCCCTGCTTTACGCAGAGGTGTAATATTTGGTATACATTGTCGTGAAGGGGTACTCTAGTGATTGCGCGATTGAAATGGCGACCTTCAGAAACCTATTTAGGGCCCCTTTAAAAATGCTATTGTAAGAAATAATGTTGGTGTAGCCTTCCATGCTCGTAACGGACATGTGTCTGCACGTATACGCATAGACGAAAAGATGTACAGGCACATTACAATTCGCGAACAGCGTGGTAAAGAGCGCAGGAAGGAGCATGAATACTAGTTTGGTTACATGAAAGAACATAGCGAATCGAAACAAGTGGTAGGCATGGGCACTAGGGACTATACCGAAAGCGAGAAGCACATGGTTACAGGAGACGGGAGAAATGAATGCAGACAAGCCCAGGCTTTGTTCTTTATCACGTGTTCTTGTGCGCTTCCGTTTGCGGAGAGAGAGAGAGAGAGAGAGAGAGAGAGAGAGAGAGAGAGAGAAGAGAGAGAGAGAGAGAGACGAGAGAGTTTATTTGGTGACGACTGATGGAAATTTGGCTACGGGCGGGTACCTCTGTCCAGGGCACCGACCTCCCCAGGCTCGAATAACCAAACTCTAGGCATTCATGTTCACAGGAAAAAGCATCTGTAATAGATGTTTACAACAGATAGTTTGTCGCAGTAAAAATGTTAACAAAATGACCAAGCTACAAAAATGGGAGAAACACTATGTTCGATTTATATTTTTATTTATATTCTTACGTCGCGTCAGAGCGATGAGACAAACCACGATAGATAAGCGGTGACTTATTGGGCGTCAGCCACACTGGCGCGAGCACGGCTATGTCACACTGAATAGGTCATCGTCTTTGAAGATGAGAAAGCATGGCACTATGTGTAATAGTCTACTTCTTCGTTATTGCATATTATTGGCTTGAGTCGCTTGAAACCAGACGAGCAATTGCAAGGTTAAACTTTTTTTATTAAACTGTATCATAACGAATGTGGTTTCAACAAAGATTTGTATCTTCTGCCACCTCCCCAGCGCTTAGCAAGGTTAAATCACTGAAAAAATGTTAGACCATATTTTTCTAAAAATAACACATTTAAGTACTAATTTTTTGTGCGAATCGTGGACGAGTGGAATTCACTGCCTTCTGACTGCGTGCATGCTACAACATCTGACAGTTTTGACATTTGTGTTAGAAACACGATGTAACCCTCTCCTCATAGGACGGGGAAAAACCGTCTGTAGTATTCCTAAATAAATTACGTACTGCATACCATTGAAAGGATCCTGAAATACCTTCCGCCGATGCGTGGATGTACATGTAACCAAATAAAGCAATGTATTGCAATCTCCCTCCCGCAAGAATTTTGTTGAAGCGATGAGTATTAGCTGAGAAATCGTAAATCAAAACCGCGCATTATCGTTCGCGCCGCGTTTTCCTCCTCCTTTCAACTTACTCTCCGCTGTTGACGGCGAGCGAGCCTTCCCTCCCATGATGCTGCCCTCCTCCGCGGTGACCGTACTTCCGCTATTGGCGTGCTCACACAGCCGTCTGCTACGGCAGCATTGTTGACACCATGAATGCCGCATCCCGCTCAAGGCTGGAAAAGCGAACGAAAATCTGGTTCCATGTGGTGCGGCGGCCTGGCCTTGCCCTTTCGCGGTTTGTACGTTGCTGGAGAACTTTGCTATCGGCGGCACGCGACTTTTTATCGGCGCGAACTCGCAGCCGCACGGGGAGGATCCTGAGCTCGCTCCTTGGATGCACAGCGCACTGTTTATCCCAAAAAGCGCCGTATCAGATGTGGTCCCGCTGGTGCCGGGTCTTATTTTGTGGCGGTGGTAATTCCTGCCGGCGGCATGTGAAACCGATACAGAACCCGTGAAAATTTTAAACCGATACAGAACCCGTGCACAAAACGCCAGTTCAGCTTGGGGCGACGCGTGGTGGAGAGCGGCAACGTTGGCAAAACATGCTCCGCCGCGGCTCTGAGCTTTCTAGCGCTCGAGCGAGCACCATTTCTTTGACAATATCAAACATCGGTTGCCCATGGCAACAAGGCACAAAACCGCTCTGGAAGTCAGTTACGGTTGCGTGATCCCGGTTCAGCTTGGGGCCCCACCTCGCGGCATATGGGCACTGCAGGCATACTACTCACTCCCATTTGGAAGTGCGAGATGCATTTGGCATTAGAGGGGGCGATGGTGTGTGTGTTGTGGGCGCCTTTGTTTCGCGATGAAATGCGACGTTGCGCTTCTGCGGGTGGATAGTGCTTCCCATGGTGTGCATTATCTTTCTCGAGCGGCGTACGACTCAACCCTCGCATGGGGTATGTGCAGTGTGCGTGGCTAAAAAGCCATCTCGGCTTATGCGCCAGAGTTAAGTACTTGCTGTTCGTTCCCCGCAAAACCGCGCGCTAGGTGAGTGCCGAATTTACTGAGGGGTAGAGGAGGCAACCCATCGTCTGTCAAATCGCGGTTTCGGACTTGCAACGCCATGTTTGTGACGTTGTGTTTCGTTCGAAGCGCATCTCTGGATTGTTGGAAGTTGAATAAAATGTATGCGTCAAACCCGGGCACTCGGCTCAGGGTGCTTTATCTGCGATTGCAATAAAAGAGTGGCACGGGGGCTTCAACGCTTTCTTTATGGAAC
The DNA here is from genome assembly GCA_013339765.2 of Haemaphysalis longicornis. NCBI lineage: Eukaryota > Metazoa > Arthropoda > Arachnida > Ixodida > Ixodidae > Haemaphysalis > Haemaphysalis longicornis. The sequence continues at coordinate 83,048,048 of CM023458.1, read as the reverse complement.
GTACTCAACTAAAAGAATATCCATGTCGTGTTATGGCCCTGTTGCATTCATACAAACGGTTAAGGGTTTGTTTACACTTGTTTCGTTTGTCGTAAAATATCCAGGGCACTCCGCTGGCAGATCAGCCGTCGAGCCGACGCTGAGCAGACGACTCATCTCTTTGCCGGAAGTGCGTGAAAAGCCGCCCAATAGCAGGATGTTCTAGCTCATGACGAACATCTGGGAATTGATGACGTAGACATGTGAAGATGGCGGCGTCAAAAAAACACGAAGGGAAGGGTGAGAAAAAAAAGCGACAAACTTTGCAACAAAAGTGTGAGCTTTCCGCTGCGCGTAAAAGAGTAATACTTGGCACAGATGATGTAGACGACCCAATCTAACGATTGCGCTAGTCAATTTAGTGTGCTCAAAACGCCTTTCAGGGCCCCTTGAAGGTGCAGGCAGGGAGTGTATGGGTATTTGCTGGTAATTAAAGCAAGCAATACAATGCAAACACGAATACAACGAAATAGAAACACAGAAGCCTCCGTGAACAACACAGGGGTACTTTTAGGACATTCCATTCAGCTATTGTGTGCGGGAGGAACGAGTATTTAAATGCGTCAACTCTGGCTAATTGAGGTGTTAGGGTGGAGATGACGCGCTGGCTAAGTCATTTAAACGGATAAATGCGGTGTGCTGTCAGTGGCCGTGTTTTGCTAAGGATATTATGCTTAAATGTGATGTGGGTGCCGCTGTTGTCAGAGGAGACATAACAAGATAGCATGTATCATTGTAGAACTTCAATATTTGTGTTGCTCTGGATATTTTTGCCTTAAAAACACTAAACTTGTCGCCGCGCCCTTCTGAATCCTAGTGGTCGGTGTTATCGAGACTCCAGAGTGCACCTAACGCTTTTGTATTATAGCGTGACACGTGTGCGTTGCCAAGATATGTCGCCTCTTTTTCTGGGGTTTTTCCACCGAGGAACAATAAGCTTTTCCCTCCCGTTCATTGTTTTCCAGAGATTAAGCCCTATGTGTCAGTCAGGTTTTTCTAAAATTCCGGGTTGCGATGTTGACGAAAAAAATTCCCCCGCACCTCCCCGAGGGGGATTGTGAGGATGCAGAAATGCATTCGGTTGCACCGATGAGTGTGATGCGATTAATGGAGAAGAGAGGCGAGAGTGTGAGCGTAATCATTTATTTTTTCTTTTCCCAACACCCGTCATTTCCGCTTCGTTATAGAGAAGCGTCTTCGAGACCCGCGTTGAGCGCAACCGCCAACTGCAGAGGATCGTTTCACGTCAAAGGTCGTCGGGAATCGTTTCGAACTCACCGTCAGCATCATCGACGTCGTCTTCCTGCGGTTCCTCTCGTTCGCCGCCGTCATCGAAGTGATCGAGCCGACTCCAATCGACCCGAACGTTGATGGCGCGATACAGCGGGGTGTGTTCCAGGTGCTTGAGCCAAGCCAGGATGTTGCCGCGCTTCACCAACCCGCGCTTGTACGTTGCCGGAATCATCAGCCTCCGCTTGATGTGAAACGGTCGAACGCAATGTCCCTCGGGTACCATGCGAGGAAGGCACCGCACAACCTTCGATACGTCGATGGGCGCGTTCACCGCCTGTCCCTTGATTCCAAACTGCCCGTTGCCTCGAGTCAGCCGCCTGATGCTCATGAAGGGGAGTCGAGGCGCGATGAGCCGCTCTTCGACCGGGTTCAGATCGGGAAGATGCGCCGGCCGGCGGAGGAATAACGGTAGCCAAAAACTCACGCAGCCCTACTCTTCGCAGCTTTGTCTTCTTCTCCTTATTCTTCTTCAGCGGTTCCCCTACGGGAAGATGACGATGGTGGTGAACGCGAAGCTATCTCGTGATAGATTGTTTGGTGGCCAATCCCTGGGGCATCATGCCACAATCATCATCAGACGCGCTGCAGACGCCGGCCAAGGGACGCACGACAACCCCCCGACTATAATGCATTTCTGCAAAAAATCCTACCGCCTGTCTGCCAACCGTTATCTCGCAACTGTGAAATGATAGCGACTTGCTGGGGACCTGTATATAAAGGATGGAAACAAATATTCTCGTACAAAGGCATCCATAGACCTCCAGTCATGAAGGTTGTCGTGATCAACGCAGCATTGTCGTTCGTCGCCCAAGGTTGCCTCGCTCAAGACGGTAAGTCTCTGTGCTTGTTAAAAACGCCTTCCCTGAGAAGGGAGCCACACGTAGGACTCGGTTGATTTTTCAAAAACTGTCGCACAATTTTGCAGTCGAGAGAATTTCAGAAAGTGCAGGAATATTGAATGTAGATTGAGAGAAACTTTTGGCTTTGGTAAAAACAATCTAACGGAGCAGCTTGTAGCGAAGCATCATGTTTTCATCGGTGGTAGAGAGCTGAATGAGACCTAAAGGGGCCCTGAAAGGTGTTTTGAGCACACTAAATGAACTAGCGCAATCATAGATTGGGGTCGTTAACGTCATCTGTGCCAAGTATTACTCTTTTACGAGGAGCGGAAAGCTCACACTTTTGTTGCAAAGTTTGTCGCTTTTTTCCTACCCTTCCCTTCGTGTTTTTGGACGCCACCATCTTCACATGTCTACGTCATCGATTCCCAGATGTTCGTCATGAGCTAGACATCCTGCTATTGGGCGACTTTTTCACGCACTTCCGCCAAAGAGATTAGTCGTCTGCTCAGCGTCAGCTCACCGGCTGATCTGCCAGCGTACTGCCGGAGTGCTTGGACATTTTACGACAAACGAAACAAGTGTAAACAAACGCTTAACCGTTTGTATTGAATGCAACATTGCCATAACACACCATGCATATTCTCTTACCTGAGTAGGTTCCATAAAGAAAGCGTTGAAGCCCCGTGGCACTTATTTCGTGTCATCGCAGAGAACGCCCTGAGCCGAATTCCCATGTTTGACGCACACACTTTATTCAACTTCAAAACAATCCAGAGATGCGTTTAGAACGAACACAACGTCACAACATGCGTTGCAAGTCCGAACCGCGATTGACAGACGATGGGTTGCCTCCTCCTGCCCGTCGTAAATTCGGCTCTCGCCTCGCGCGCGGTTTCCGGGGACGAACAGCAAGTCACTTAACCCTGGCGCACAAGCCGAGATGGCTTTTAGCCACGCACACTGCACATACCCCAGGCGAGGTTGAGTGGTACGTCGCTCGAGAAAGATAATCCGGACCATGGGAAGCACTATCCACCCGCAGAAGCACAGCGTCGCATTTCATCGCGAAACAAAGGCGTCCACAACACGCACACCATCGCCTCCTGTAATGCCGAACGCATCTCGCACTTCCAATGGGAGTGAGTGGTACGCCTGCAGTGCCCAGATGTCGTGAGGTGGGGCCCTGAGCTGAACCGGGATCACGGAACCGTAACTGACTTCTAGAGCGGTTTGTGCCTTGTTGCCAAGGCAACGGATGTTTGAGATTGTTAAAGAAATGGCGCTCGCTCCAGCACTAGAAAGCTCAGAGCCGCGGTGGAGCATGTTTTGCCAACGTTGCCGCTCTCCACCACGCGTCTCCCCAAGCTGAACTGGTCACATGACTGAAGCGTTTTGCGCACGGGTTCTGTATCGGTTTAAAATGTCTTTTTTCACATGCCGCCGGCAGGTATTACCACCGGCCGCAAAATAAGACCCGGCACCAGCGGGGCCACATCTGATACGGCGCTTTTTGGATAAACAGTGCGCGGTGCATCAAAGAGAACGAGCGCACAATCCTCCCCGTGAGGCTGCGAGTTCGCCGCCGATAAAAAGTCACGTGCCGAAGATAGCAACTGCAGCGACGTACACCGCGAAAGGGAAAAGGCCAGGCCGCTGCACACATGCGGCCAGATTTTTCGTTCGCTTTTCCAGCATTGAGCGGAGTGCGGGATTCATGGTGTCAACAAAGCTGGCCCATAGCAGATGACAGTCTGAGCAGCGCAATAGCGGTAGTACGTCACAGCTGCGGAGCGCAGCATCATGGGAGGGAAGGCTCGCCACCGTCAACAGCGGAGGGGAAGTTGAAAGGAGGAGGAAACGCGGCGCGACGGTACTGTTCGGTTTTTGATTTACGATTTCTCAGCTAATACTCATCGCTTTAACCAAATTCTTGCGGGAGGAGATTGCTAATACATTGCTTTATTTGGTTACATGTACATTCATGCATCGGCAGAAGGTATTTCAGGACCCCTTTAATAGTGCTGCAGTGTTAAACACAGAAATAGGAATGTCCATAATCTTTCCGTGCTCGCAAGGTTTTGGCTTTGGTTCAACACTATGACGCCACTGCCTTTGGGGCGACATCATTCGTGCACCGGACGTAAATAACTGAGCGAGAATTAGATGTGCTACAGTGTAAACGCAGCAATATTAAGTTTCATCGGCTCAAAGTTTCACAGGTGTATCAAATCAAAATTATGCAACACCTCTAGGACAGATTCAGACTGACCTCCAGTCGGGGAGGGTGAGGATAACTTGGATCATGGCCTAATTATAGGGAGGAGAGCTGTGGACTTCATCACCACTTTGGTTCTGGTAGTGCCAGTGTCTTAAACGAGGAAGTGAATGTTGAAATATAGTTTTTAAATTATATAATACGGCTTTCAAAGGATACCTTTGTCGCCACAGAATAACTACCCCTTGGATTATTCACGTGTGTCCACGGATGGTGAAAACGACGAAGTTCGATGACTGCCCCAAAAAAGATGTTTCGCGCACAGTGGTTGGTGAGCATAACTTCGTAGTTGTGAGCATGTGGTTTAGAGTCTTAAAATAGGTCTGGTAATCCCTTAAATGATACTCAACGCCATATATCAGGGTTTCTTCTTGGCTTCTATCGAAATCGAGAACGACAGCCGCAATTTTGTAGTAATGGTAGCCGTGGCATGAAAACCGTGATAGAATTCGCGCAAAAAATACTGTGTGCCTCGAGTAAGCTTTAATTGGGTCGTGAAAACAAAATACAACTGTGTTCAGTTTAAAAGAACCGACCCTTGGTAACTCACTCAGCATCACGCCAGCCACAAAACATGTTTTTACCTACGTATAACGAAACGCCATAAACCTCGAATCGCTTTCGAATTTTGCAATACAGTGACGTGTTATTGGCCGGAGGGATGGCATATGGGCCAGTACTAAAAACAAAGTTAACTGCACGTTAACTGCACGTCAACTGCACGCTAAGTGCACGTGTGTTAACTGCACGTTAGCTTTTCAGTGATACGATAAAACAGAACTAAAGGCCCCACGTACTACAATCGCCAAGTCCTATTACTTGGCAGGGGGTCATGTCGGCGACCTCCACACTCTAAGAAAAAAGGGTGTGGTAGTTTCTCCCTTAAGGGTGGAACAGGAATGTATCATATATTTCTCCCTAAGAGGTAGAAAGATTCTCCCTTTAAGAGGGAGGAGCGCGTTTCTACCCCTAGGAGTGGAGGAAGATTTCCCCCTTTCGTAAGCTAATGGAGGGGTGTTCCTCCCCTGGCAGCGTCACCCAAGCAAGGCTTGTCATGCGAGAAAAGCCTAGCGAGCTGATCGGTTTGAGAATCGAGGAAGTAGAAATACGTAGGTTAGCGTGGATGTGTGTGCATAAAATGCGCTAAAATAACAAAGAAATTACCTACCGAGCACCAGAACTGCGGTTAGCAAGCGATGTCGCCAATCGTATATGCGCGACTTGCATTCGTCTCGCTGCGCGCCCCACAAACGCGTTCAGAGCCAACGCACCGCCGTAAACACAGTAGAAGTCACACCGATTGCTTCCAAAATGCCGCCTTTATTTCCGAAAGGCTCGTAACCCGCCGTTCACCGCACTCGAGATCACAAGCATCCTGTGCGGCCGTTTGAGAACAACCAGTTGTTGTTAGTCGTCTTACCTTGCTACAACCGATGCATCAAAACGCGGATCGTCTGCAATCTCCGCGCAAAGGCAATGCAGGCAACACGAAAAAAATTCCCCCGCATTTCCCCAGGGAGGAGAATGTGAAAGTGCGAATGCACGGTTGTCGGCCCGCCTGCGGCGCTTGCGCTCGGCCCCCGCAGCCCACCGCCTCGCCGCCTTCTCTTCCATCTCTTCCATCGGGTTTGTAGTATCACGTGTACACCACGCAGTTATCAAGCCGCTATAACGCCGCTGAGTCGCCAACGCACGCCGCTGACGACGTAGTTTGAATGCGGTAAAGATATAAGGCGCGTCACTAACACTGATATCAGCGTCGCGTCCGTGGCTTGGTCGGTAGAGCGTCGCGCTGCGGCCGCAAAGTCCTCGGATCGAAACATGGCGCCGGATGCTGTTTCTTTTTTAAATATAGAGGAGCACTGCGGACGCCGCCGCCGCCGCCGCCACCGCCGCCGCCGGCGGTGGATGGTTTGGGGTCGCTTATAAAGTGCATTCGCACTTAAAACGTATCCGTCGCTGTCGCAACCATCGCAACCGTCCGAGCGAGGAGATGACAATGCTCGTTCCCTGGCGTGCTCGAAGTAAAGCAACCGTAAACGTTTTAAAATGACCGATAGATGACGCAAAAAAAAGTAGGGGTGAGGAGGGGCAGCTACTAAGCATCACCATCAGTGGGCACTTACATCAAGGTGTTTCCTTGGTTTCCTTTATGGATAACGTATATTATTATAGCCAACATCACAGCTGCCGCATATGGGCGGGCACATATTGGGAATAAACATAGCACAACACAGCGACATACACTTTATTAATGGCACTGCCAACGCACAATACACGCAACACACAACATCGCAATCATAATACACCATAACATATAGTACACTTTACACATGTCCGCATGATCACAAGCCACAACTAAACATTGAAACGGCGACAAAGTATTTATAACCCTGATCGCCGAGAATTCAGGTAGGAACAGTGAGATCGTTGCTTGTTTCGATACCCTACGGCAGTGCGTAAGCCTTAGGTGGGTTTTGTTATTTTATCAAATAAAACTCGTGCAATTGCAAACTTTTAATAATTTGAGGTTTTGTAAGATGCAGTAAAATAGCTCAAAGAAGAAAAAACGTTTCACGAAACAGTGCGGCAGGTATGTTTGGGTAATGATACTTATTGCCTCGCCTTCGCTATTTTCCGTAGAGCGCACCGCTGGTCTGGCACCCATTCAGCCAAGATGTTACCGAATGGGGGCCTTTTGTTATTGTAATTGGTAACTGATGCTTTAATATGCTGCGGTCCGTGCTCGTTGACGAAAAAAGGGGCAGTTTGCTATCATCACTGACCTCTTTTACCCTTGGGCGTCAGTATGAAACGTCCATAAATGCAGTGGTAACGTTGAACAGGGCGCAGGCGAGTCGCACACAGCAAGCATGCAGCGGTGCCCACAGAATGTGCTTCAAACACACGGCTGGCGAGCCGTTCGTTAGCGTGGCGGGCACATGGTAATACTAAAAAGAAAGACAGCGAGAAAACAAGCAAGCAGCACATCACAGGGGAGGTGTTGGTCATAGTCGTCGTATGCGCCCGATCGGCAAAAGCCACAGTGCAACGATGAACGGTTTCGTTCTCGGCGTCGGCGCCGACAGCAGATCGCAGACGACAGGGGAGAAGATTTCCTCCCCCGTTTCGGTGTTTCGTAGAGGCCGTACAGAGGGCGCTACGTGTAATTAGCTAAAGGGAGAATCTCGCTGGTCCGGGGGAGAAAATCCTCGATTTCCTCCTTTTTTCTACCCTTTTTTCCTATAGTGCAGTCGCGCAAGTAGTATTCTGTGACGTCATAGACCAATAGTCTGGAAGTGACTGGGGAGTAGCCACCGCTTCATGTTTTCTTTAAAGTTTCGATTATTGATTTGAACATCGCAATAAAATTGGTATGACCGAAATCGAAACAAAGCTGTCTTTTTAATGAACCAAGAATGCATTTTGTCTTCATTGCCTCTTTAATCCAACCATTGAACTGCTTTATTTCACAGGGCAAGAAGCGGAATCGTCGCAGCTGCCGAGACGTCGTGTACTTCCGCCCTTTGACCCTCGACCATGGCCTACGAACTGGCCCGCACCTAAGCCTTGACCTTTGCCGTGGCCCTTGCCTAGGCCCCGGCCACAGCCAGAGATTTACGAAGAAACAGGCATAGTTGGGGTGGTTAGGATTAAGTACGTCGGACATCAAGCCTGATTACTGGACATTTTCTGGTTAAGCACAGAGATTAATGATAACTAGGAGCATCACATATATTATAGCTGTAGAGTGTCACTCCCAAAGCTGTGGCCTTCCAAAAGTAAAATGGAGTTTTGGTGACCGTAGAAGTATATACAAGGCCACCAAATCATCCGCCCCGTTCAAGACGACGCTAACAGGGTATAAAGTTTACTTAGTGTTTCGTCGCCGGATAGAGTAACGAAAGCAGCAGGAATCAGAGCGCCGGAAGATGACGCGCCTTAGACGTTTTTCCTTCATAGCAGCGCTGACAACTCGGAAGTGCCCTCGTCCTGCTGCGACTGTTCGCTGGTCGGCATGAAAATAACAAAGAAAAAATCAATACGAGTCATTAAACACGCTTCCTGTGTCATTGCAATCGGAGCTGCGTAAGAAAAAAAATGGGCCCATCTCCCCGCGAGGGGGACTCGAGTAAATGCGTCGCATAGGGGGTGGGTGTATTGCGTTAAAGTTTAGTGTTTGGGGGGTTGGTGCTATCACGTGTACACAACGCAGCTGTACACAACGTGTACATCACGCCGCTAGCACGCCGCTGAGTCGCCAACGCACGCCGCTGACGACGTAGTTTAAATGAGTCAAGGATATAAGGCGCGTTCGTAGCCTTTGATTCTGTGTCGGTTTTGTGGCGCAGTGGGAAGAGCACCATGTACCTCGCGTTCCGCTCACAGGTAGTGAATGCGTTGTATCAGCAGCTTCTTGACGTAGTTTGAATGTGTCAAGGATATAAGGCGCGTTCGTAGCCTTTCATTCTGTGTCGGCTTTGTGGCGCAGTGGGTAGAGCACCATGTACCTTGCGTTCCGCCCGCAGGGTCGTGGGGTCGAAACCAGGCGCCGGTAACTGATATTTCTTTTTATAGTGTAGGGGGAGGCTGGCTGCTGCGGACGCCGACGCACGGGTGACATCGTGAGTTATACAAATGCTCTGCATTTAAAAAGCACTGGATTGTGGAGCTGGCCAGAAAGGCGCAAAGGGTAATCCGAAAATATCCTGCTGCTTCAGTTTCGCAACAGTGTGGGCTTCTCCTCTCCGCGACGGCAAAATCGCGGCAATTGCGACGATCATACCTGCCTGCATTACCCTCGCGACTCGCGAGTGTAGTGGGGGTTCGGTTGCCGCCACTTCACTTGGTGACCGCCCTTCTGCGTTCGCCCGTTCAGCGGAGGATTATGAGTGGCGGCCCCCCTGCCCATGCCCCTAAACCTCGACTCAAATTTCTTCCGGAAGGCGCTACGCTACTGGGGCAGTCGCGCGGCACACACACGCTCGCCAGTTGCAGCGTCCGGCTTGCAGGAGTCTTCGTGCAGAAAACTTCAGCGGTGGTCTTCTCACCTCAGCACAAGAAGCTGGCCTCGTCGCTTCACCACTAGCCGTTGGAATCTTCCCGACATAGGAACACGACAGCAAAGTGTTTGAGACATGAGTGGGCACGGCGGACTCGACCACAGTGAAAACCCCTTTTTGTTTTTTATTATATTGGGGCTTGTTATATATCCTCCCGCGATATTGCATACCTTCGCTAAGTTTAGTCCGTGCTGACTGCAAGCTGGGTCCATAGCATCGTCAGCGCACTTTCTCCAACTGCAGTGTAAACCGCATCACACTGCTAACCTGACGTTCACAACAGTGCCTCAGTGTATACCCCCCTGTAACTTGGCAACGTATGGTTTAATCATCACTATGGAAGACGCAATAGCCGGATTACTGGCTATAGAAGAGGCTATAGCCAGGGAAGAAAAGCGGAACGATGTATTATCAGAAAAGGTGAGGAACGTCGTTAAAGAAGAAAAAACTGAGGAGAAGCAGTTACTATACGAAACTGGCACGGAGGTAAGGCACAGGGAAGGCGACCACATGTGCCACCAGGTGCCATCCGTATGGATGGAGCACGAGGACGTGAAGAAGGACGCGAAGAGAATCGAGACAGATTCCAGGGACTGTTTTCAGCTTGTGTCGGGCAAAATTAGTGAATGCATGAACAAGCTGATCGTGGAGTCAACCTTGGAAGCACCAAACATTCTCAGCCGTGTGAGTGCAGCGGCGGGAAACGAAGCAAGTTCAGTGCCACAAAAAAGCAGCGCCTGTGGAAGTCAATCACCGGAAAAAATTTGTGGACTGTAGCGTGGGGGTTGTGTACTGTATCCCATTATCTTGTGAGGAGGCAGTACATCGGTCAGACTGGTTGTTGCCTAAACGTGCGCCTCATGAAGCACGACTCCACCCTAAAATGCTTCGCGTCGACCACTTTGACCGATCATTGCCTTGAATGTCGTTGCGTGCCACTATTTTGTGAAACAGTAGTTCTGTTCACCCATGAGGACGTGGCCACACGTGAATTTGTTGAAGTTTTCAACATAAGCCGAGCGGGCAATAAAAGCATCAATGCTCCTGTAATTGCGTTTCCCGAAATGGTGAAGTTTCTATCTCAGCAGCGCATGCTTGGCCGTCTGGAATGTCCGAACGATGAGTAGATATGGTTCGACGGTGTACAGTCACGTAAGGATGAAACGCGAACACAAAAATATGACCCAGAACATTCATAAAGCGCGATTTCTTTTCATGCAAGTCAAATTGTCGGGTTATGTTATTACAGTAGAAGGTTTGAAAATGTGGAGGAGAAGGTTACCAAAAGCGGCATCGAAAGCGACGAGAAACAGCCAAAGGAACCCAGCAACAAAAAGAGGATTATCGAGAATACTAAAAAGAGAAAGCTTACGGCCAGGCTCGACCGCATGGATGGAGAGCGAGAACAAATTGCAAACACGATGAAGGAAAAGTTCAACAAGGTAGGGAAGACGCTGGAAGTAATACAAAGCGGAATGCTACAACTGCAGACGCAGATGCAAATGTTCATGCAGAGTATGGAAGCCAAGATGCAGACATTCGTGCAGAACGCCCAAACCCAGATCACCACCCAAATACAGAGGCTATGAACCTACCAGCGAAAGCGAACGCCAAGCCAGACAAAAGAGCAGTAAAAGACCAGCTGCCGGTGAAGGACCTTCTCATTTGGCAGTGGAATTGTAACGGCTATCACAATAAGAGGGCAACGCTAACACGACACCTACAGGGAATGGAAAGGAAACCGGACGTCGTTATGATTCAGGAAACCCTATGCACCGGCACGCCCCAACTTCAAGGCTAGAGAGCACATGCCAAGGCGGCCAAGCCACTAAACGACAACAGGAAGAAGTTTGGAATACGCAAACCAGCAGGCGGGGTGTGCACGTTCGTCCGCAAGGGCATCGTCTTCCTCGAGCACGAGCTGACCACCGGCGGCTGGACCGCCAGCAGCGCGGTGGAGGTTATCGTTGGTAAGAAGAAGAGGAAAACAAGTGTGCTTGCGGTCAACGTGTACAGCAGCCGCAGACATAGAAAGCAAAAGTTCTGCACGTTCATGCAAAGGGCGCTGCGTGCTACGAAGAAAGGCATGATCGTAATAGGGGGTGACTTTAACGCACCACTCTACGACTGGGGATACGATATGACAACCGAAAAGGGGAGATAACTCCTGCAAGACGTCACGGACGCGGGGCTAACGCTAATAACGAACCCGGAGACCTCCACAAGAACGGGCACTTCGGTCGCCAGGGACAGCACCATGGACCTGACGTTCGTAAAGATCGAAGAGAACGACACCGCAACGAGGAAAAAACACCAAACGCGACTTCGGCAATGACCACATGGTCATAGAGATCCGGGTCCCGCTGGGGAACGGTGCAAACTAAGAGAAACGAACACACAGATACACGAACTGGGAGGAGTTTCGGCATCTGCTTCTAAGCTAGCATGGTACATAGCATGGTAGATATAGCATGGTAGATATAGCATGGTAGATATAGAAGCGTGCATGGTATATAGAAGGTAGGTAGATAGATATACAAGGCTAGCATGGTAGATATAGAAGCGTGGTCGAAGGCGACAGAAGAGACGACCGAGAAGGTGACGACACAGATAGAAACGGACGACGACATACACGAAATGGACAGCAGATTGGCCCACCTCATCGAGGCGAAGATTGCCGTCAAGAGAACGGTGGAACCAACAACGAACAAACAGAAGTCTCCGCAAAAAGATCGCGGGAATCAACAGGGAAATAGAGAAACACAGCAAGGAGCTCGGCCGGCAGCAGTGGGAGCAAACATGCAGAGAGGCGGACGGCCAACTCCACCTGGGCAAGACGTGGCGACTGCTCCGGCACCTCCTCGACAAAACCCAGACCAAGGGAGAACAACAGTACAAGCTCGGCAGAATTATACACAAGCAGGTTGCGGAGAACGGGGAAGAGGACGTGAAGAGGAGACTCGACGCCAAATACTTCTCGTTTTCCCCGAAAGAAAAGCACCCAGAATACCAGGGGGCAGAGAACCTCGAGGTCGACCGAGACATCGTGGACTGGGAGGTCCGAAACGCAATGCAAGACCTGAACAGGCGTTCGGCGTCGGGCCCGGACCGCGTCAGCAAGAAGGCGCTCAGAAACTTGAACGACGCGGCGGGGACGGCGCTGACGGCGTACTTCAATAAATGCTGGAGGGTCGGCAAGCTACCACGCCAGTGGAAGGAAGCCAAAACCACCCTGATTCCGAAACCGGAAACCGGGCAAGCCGCCCGACATCGAGAACCTACGCCTAATATATTTAAGATCGTGCGTGGGCAAACTGTTAGAGCACGTCTTAATGACCAGACAGCAACAGTACCTCGATGAGGCGGAGCTCTTCCCAAATTCTCTCGTCGGCTTTCGAAGCAAGCTCGGAACGCAAGATGCCATGCTCCAACTCAAGAAGGAGATTGTGGACTACGAAACGCACACCACCGACAACAGGGCAATACTGGGCCTGGACCTGCAGAGCACCTTCGACAAAGTCCGGCACTCTGCGATCCTCGCCCAAGTGTCGCACCTGAACATGGGAGTGAGATCTTACAATTACATTCGGGATTTCCTGACCGACCGAACGACTCGCATCTGCGCCGGGGATCTCCAACTACCAGAGAAAACGCTCGGCAGCGATGGGACCCGCAGGCGCGGCAATCTCGCCGCTGCTTTTTAACCTGGTCATAATCGGGGTCGCCAACCGGCTGCGAAGCGTCGAAGGGGTACGCCACACGGTTTATGCCGACGACGGGACGGTGTGGGTCACCGGCGGCAGCGACGGCCACATAGAGAATACACTACAAGAAGAAGTAGAAACGACAGAGGACCAACTGCAGGGATCGGGGCTAGTGTGCTCCCCCGCAAAGTCGGAGCTGATGGTGATCCCACCCAGGGGAGCGAGCCGCAAGAAGCAAACCATCCGAGAGCTGCGACAAAATCCGCATACGCACGCAAGGGGGGCACATCATCCCCGAGGTAACCAAGATTAGAGTGCTGGGCATGATCATCGAGCGCAGCAAAGTCAACGGGACCAAAGGTCTCCAAGCTCGAAGCTAAGACCGGCACGGCACTGCGTCTCATACGCCGCGTCGCCAATAGAAGAAGCGGGATGAAGGAAGCACGGTTCGTCAGACTCGTTCAAGCCTTCGTGATCAGCCATATCACCTACGTCGCCGCCTTCTATAATTGGCGGCAGTGCGAGCGGAAGAAGATCGACGCGATGATCCGCAGAGCTTACAAGTAAGCATTAGGGCACCTAGGGTGCACGAGGACGCAGACGCTCGAAGCCCTGGGACTCCATAACAGCCTGGAAGAGATCGCCGAGGCACATCAGACGGCGCAGGGTCACCAGACTGTCGGAAACCAAGACCGGCAGATATATCCTCAAACAACTAGGCATCGGAGCAAGGAAGGCGAACCACCGGATGTAGGAGCAGATACCGCGGGAGCTGGGCAAAGCGCATCGTCGTGAGTCCAACCCGCGGAACGTGAATCCGACGTTCCACCAGAAAGAAGAGAGGCGAGAGCCAAGGCGCTGATCGCACTACACGCGAGCGATGAGGGAGCCGTGTTCGTGGACGCAGCCAGTTACAAGAACCTCGGCGACACCTTCAGCGTCAGCGTGATCGAAGCCAAAACGGGTGAGACCAGGCTGGCGGCTAGCGTACGAACCACGGCACCCAGCCAGGCGGAAGAAGTGGCGGTGGCCCTCGCCATCGCGGACCCCAGAACGAAGACGGTGTTGTGCGACTCGCGAACAGCAGTGCGCAACTTTGCGAAACACCGAGTGTGCAGTGCGGCCGCGCGCATCCTGCTCAAGGCCGAAGCCAACGAAGTCATCACCAGTGCAGTGATAAAGTGGTTTCCCGCACACGCGGGCGAACAAGTGGTGAGCTCGCTGGAGCTCGCCAACCACAACGAGACGGCCAACGCCGTGGCACGTGGACTCGCCGGCCGCGCCCCTGTAACGGCCGCCGCCGACGTGGTGTATAGCCCCGAGAAGGGAGACGATGGACACTTACAGCGAGGTAACCCTGCGGTACCAGTTAGCCAGAAGAACGATGGCCCTGCCCCACCCCCGTCTGACGCGAGAGGACGCGGTGGTATTACGCCAGCTACAGAATAATTCCGTGATAACCCTAGTGTTAGCAAAGCACCTGTGGCCGGAGGCATACGTAACAGACTTGTGCAGACTGTGCGGCAGGAAGAGGGCCATGTTGGCCCACATCCTGAAAAACTGCGACCAACACACGACCATCCAGCAGATCCTAGCGGCGCTCGAGAAGCAGCGACCGGACGGGATGGAAGCTGAAGGGGTCAACCCTAGTACGCTGAAGTCCGCCGCGAGCGGCTCTCCCCGGTAAGAAGACGTCCGGCCACGTCGCCCCAAGAACCCGCCTACAGAGGGTGGGATGATTGGGGTTACTGCAGGAGACTTAATAAAGTTGCTCTATCTCTCTCTTTCTCTCTCTCTCTCTCTCTCTCTCTCTCTAGCGGGCCGTTATTTTATTTTCACTATGCATATTCTTTGATATTGCGTGTTCAGATTCATATTTTCGTATTCTGGGTGCTAGATCTAGTCTACGCGTTTAAGTTGCCAAAACGTAATCTCGTCTTTGGCGCTCTTCCTATGCTGAGTTCCACTTGGTGGTGTGGCGGCCGAGCGACGGCAGAGGTTGTGGTAACTCAGCGGGCCCCAGTAGAGTGTTCTTTTCTGACGGGTTTCTCCAACCCGATCGGACAGCAAAAGACTGCTCGTCATGGTATGGCCGGAGGCGCAAGGAGTCGCCGACAAGAGTGGTGGAGGTCATCCGAGTGACAACTGCTTTCGAGTCCTGATGAGTGCTGGCATCGGGGAAAAAACCCCGACATCTGCAGCCCTCTGCAACATCCCGTGCCTGCGCTTGCCTTGATGAACAGGCGACGTGGCGAATGACAATGGGACACCGGAGGTGGCGGCGGCCGTGTGACGAATGCTTTGGCAACAGACAAGTGATTAGAACTCTGTTGATGCCAAGGGACTCGGAGGTCCAACGCGCCTTAACCAACTGTGCTGTTAGGACCGAGGAATGTGCAGGAAGAGCGGTTGCTCACTAGAAAGGATGCCGCGGCATTTGTGTCTACATACTCCTTCTCCGGCGAGCCGCAAGAGTGTTGTGTGTGTATGTGTATGTGTATGTGTACGTGTGTGCTAATTTGAAGGACGTGAACCTTCCTGAGGGCGGTGCTGTCGAACGAGGAACTGCACATCACAATCGGTCCGCATCATTCGGTCCGCATCCACATATCGCATCCGCACAATCGGTCCGCATCCGCACATCACAATCGGTCCGCATCATGCGACAAAGAAGCGCACATGCCGCTCAAAGTCATAGACACCTCCTGTGGGCAAACCACGTGGAAATCTTGCATACCGAAGTTTTAAGGTGACGGCACGAACACCTGCACTTTCAGCCGCGTAGAAAGAGCAAGGGTCAACTTCATTCGACAAAAAAGAGTGAAGATCGCGTGGTCCCGATTCCTTATTTGAGGATCGCTTTGGAGCCTGCTTCTCCTCTCACGCGTACACCGCCGGCCGGGAAGATGCGGCACGTGTAGCACGAAGATCGAACGAGGAACGGAGCTTATAGAAATAATAATCTCGGCACTTTACAAATAGTCTATTCGGCACAGGCGGCATCTGCCGTGCTGGGTAACCTGTAAGGGCATTTGAAAACCTAGCATTAAGGTTGTTAGTTCCAAAGAATCTTGTCTGCTGTCATATGTTGATAATCGGTATACATAGCTACCAGTGCTGTACACGCTCCTCTAAAACAGGAACGAAAGGTCCTTCCTCGCTCCTTCCCGATTTTGAACGAGTTCATGTTACAAGTTCCTTTATTGCGAAAAGAACGCGTTCCAGTTCCACTTGTAACATTGGAACGTGTCGTTACATTAACGTTACATTTCACTTGTTAAATTTAAATATGGTGTCGGATAATTCTGAGGTGAAATAAAGTGAGAAATTTAAAACTCACACTGACCTACGTATATTACTCGAATAGGAACACCGCCGGCGGCAAATTATCCGGAGATAAAAAGAATCCACAGAAACGCTCCTAGACGAATTTTTTTCAGGGAGCACCGGACAAACTCCAGACATGTTGTAACTGCGTTTTTGTTGCTCGTTTATTATTGGCGAAACATATATGGCACTTCCCACTTGGCCTTACAAATGCGCAGTAAGGTTACTGCGTTCCAGATGTGCAAATAGAAAGTTATCAGCCGCAGGATAATAATTAAATTTATTGCATAAGAAACTGTGTCGAAAGGAACAATACATAGGCATTTAATGAATGGTATTTCAATATTTCAGGGTATTGCAGAACGGACCAAGGTAAGTCGCCCTCGCTTGACCCTCGCGCTAAGACCACTCACAAGGTTCAGCGTTCGTGACATTCCTAAGTGTGCCTTTGCCCATTTGATAGGTGTAAATGCTCCACAAACTTTCCTAGCCGAAATCGCATCGCACAAGTATGACCTTGCAGGCAATTGCGCACTCATCACTGTGTATGACCAAGAGCACGCCCGGCGCATTTCCCGGACTACATCAATGCAGATACGCCATAACGGAAAAGTAGTCCCTGTCCCCGTAGAAGTCAAAACGTCGCAACATCGGCCCAACACCACTCGGAGCGTCATAGAAGTGGAACCGAAGAAATCTAATGAGGAAATAAAATGTTGGATCCGATGTGAGCAAGCAGAGGTGATCCACGTACAGTGGATAGGCAAGACTAACAGAGCAGTCATCACATTCGACTCTCCCACCCGCCCCAAGGTTGTAAAATACTATATGGCAATAGTCAAAGTCACAGCTTACCACCCCAAACGCATGGTATGCTACAATTGCCATCAAATAGGCCACATGGCCAAACACTGCCCTCAGGCCACGGTATGTCGAACGTGCGGCATAAAACAATCCAGATACTTCTGAATGTGGCCCTACCGTGTACTGTGTAGCCTGTAAAGACGTCGGACACATCTCCGTCAGTTCGAAATGCCCGAGCCGTCTCCCAGCTAAGACCAATTTACCGGCAAACGACATCGCTCGCGGAGTATCGTGGGCAAACAGGATTGCACAAAGTGCGGGGTCTAGCTCCATGCGAGGCGCCTCCCGCAACCCTCCTGCCTCAGACCCCTGACACGCGCAACAAATCAACCTTCAAAATGAAAATTCCCTGAGCTCAGAAGTACTGACACAACTGGCATCTCTTCATCAAGAAGTACAACAGCTACGAAAAGAAAACCTAAAGAA
This sequence comes from Haemaphysalis longicornis, assembly GCA_013339765.2. Lineage (NCBI taxonomy): Eukaryota > Metazoa > Arthropoda > Arachnida > Ixodida > Ixodidae > Haemaphysalis > Haemaphysalis longicornis. The sequence goes on along the minus strand of CM023458.1, from coordinate 83,030,215 downwards.
GGCACTGGCAGAACGGAATCTCCAAGCGCCGACGCCACAAGAGACAGGGCAGCCCAACGGCTCTACCCGTTGAAGCAGGAGCCAAAGTAAGAAACTAACACCTACATCGCAACCAAGAATTGAACCAGAACTAATGCAAGAGCTCAACATAATACGATTGGACATTCACAAGGAAAGAGATTCTCAGCAAGACGAAATAGGAAAGATTCGTATTCTTTTCGAGAGTTTCATGAAAGAGACGTCCTCCATGATCGAGTATATCACTAATAAACTACCAGATAAAGAGGAACCACCACGAAAGGTTCCCCCAAGAGACAACCCTACTCCTACGCAACAATGAACACTCTTAACATATTACAATGGAATTGCCGTAGCTACGTTACATGTTCGGCAATCTTATATCAAAAAGTACAGGAAATTCGTCCCCTCTTTGTACTCCTGCAAGAAACTCGATGTGTACCGACTATACGGGGTTACGTCAGATTTTCTGACCCAGCCATTACTAATGCATGTAAAACAACCATTAATGTCTCCGATAACCCTACACCTTCGGCGCAGGGATACGCAATACTCCTGGCCAGAAGTGATATTGCTTGCAAGCAAATCCGTTTAGCTGGTCTTACTTCAAAGCGACATGAGGTGATATTAGTGCATGCTCTTCTTCCATCCGGGAAGCCGATACTGGTGGCATCAGTGTACTACGCACCAGTTAACATTTCTGCATTTAAACCTTCATTTCAATGGCTGACAGATGTCATAAACCAGTATCCTAATGTCCCTATCGTGATAGGAGGTGATTTCAATGCTAGAAACACAGCTTGGGGGTACACTGATTCAAACAAGCGGGGCCGTGAAGTCGAAGAAGTTACGCCTATGAACAACCTCGCTCTCTTGAATGACCTCACGGTGGCTACTCGAGTCGGAGCAGACCCCTCACAACGAGACACGACACCTGACCTCACCTTCGTGTCTCATGGGGTGGCACCAGGGTGGAAAATATACGATACCACGTGGGGCAGCGACCATTTTCCTATTGCGATTACGCTCAAAGGCCGACGGAAAATTCCAAATAAAACTTTACAAGTGACCAACTGGAACAGCTTCCGTGCAATACTAAATGAATCATCGGAGATGTCTACAGATTTTACGTCCTTCGTTCAGACAATCCTGTCCGCAGCAGAGATGTCGCAGGAAGCGGTCACCTACTCTGAAGACACACCGGCGCTTGATGGTCACCTTGCAAACTTATGGAAAAGAGCTAAAAACCTCACATGCAGATACCGACAACTTGGCAAAAGACACTGCGACCTGATAAAACTTCGCAAGCAATTTAAAACTATTCGGATTATCAGAAGCAGCTTGCATATGACAACTGGCAGGAACTGTGCTGCCGAATGGGGAAAGAGCGAGGCCTCTCTCGGCTTTGGGGCATCTATAGAAGGATGGCTGGAAAGGGAAAGAAACGGTCATCGCTTCTCGCCACCCTAACGCTTAGTGCGCCTCCGGACCACGTAGAAAAAACATCATTACAACCTTCTTCCCATCAGCTACTTCTACTCCCACTGATTATTTACCTCAAATTACGGTAAATAACCCGGACCCTTCTCTGGACACTCCTTTCACGCCTGCGGAACTTCAGGCTGCAATACGGCAAAGCAAAACGAAATCGGCACCAGGCCATGACGGCATAACGTGGCAGCATATACGCAACTTGGATGAACCGCAACTTGAACATCTGCTCAGTTTAATTAACGACTCCTGGCAATCGGGGGATATCCCGGAAACCTTTAAGCATACTTTGATCAATCTCATCCCAAAGCCAGGCAAAGACCCCTCAGAAGTAACCAACCTGCGACCGATCTCTCTTACCCCTACGCTGTGTAAATTGATGGAACGACTAATAAACAACCGAATGCAATATTACCTCGAACATGTGAAGGCTTGGTTTCATCCAGCACAAACAGGATTCCGACCGAACCTTGGTACGCATGACTGCCTCTGGCTACTTAGAAGAGTAATCAACCGACAAGCGAATTGCCGTGATCTTCCAGACTATGTCCTCACTGTCGACCTCCGCAAGGCCTTTGACAGAGTCGACCAGGCGGCCATACTGAACGCTCTTGCCCAGGCGTTCCCCAGTGTGCGTGCACAAAACTGGATACGCAGCTTCCTCAAAAATCGACCGGTTCAGCTGTGTGGCTCACTGCCCGGGTGGGCACCAAATACATACTACAACAAGATGGGAGTCCCACAGGGATCTGTACTGGGCCCCGTACTTTTTAATATAGTTATGGCACAGCTCGCAAAGGAATTGGAGAAAGAAACGTCAGCTTGGTTCGCAATATACGCCGACGATATTACTATTTGGACCGAAGGCAGTGACTATCGCACTAAGCAGGACATGATTACAGAACTACAAGCTGCGGTGAACACACTCGAGGATGTTTTACCCGATATAGGCCTTGAACTAGCCCCGGAGAAAACCGAGCTTCTGGTTGTGACAAACTCCAAAGCACACGCGCACATGGAGGATGCCATTCTGCACATCGGCGGAAGGGTCATAGAGGCAGCGAGAGGATCAGTTCGGCTCCTTGGCCTTCCCCTTTGTAGCAGTGGCAGTCCCAAGGCCTGGTTGTCACAATTAAGACAAAAATGGAAACAGATGCTCGCACTAATTGTTCGTTTGTCGAATAAGTACGGCGGAGCAAATCAACGTGCATGCCTCTCCATGGCTCGAGCTTTCGCGGTTGGCACAATGACATATGGCGCTCCCATTTATGAACTTAACAAGACAAACCTCAAAACTCTTCGTGCTCTACATCGAGCTGCTCTGAGAGCAATTACCGGCCTCCCAAAACACACCCAAATCGACGCCCTCGAGCGAGCTGTCCCCATCCCTCCAATAGACACTATTATGCACGGTACGCGATGTCAGGCTGAGGCTAAACGCAGCCTCACAAGACAGGGCATTGAACTTATGGCACGGGACGCCCAGAAGCCTCCCCCGGAAGTGCCTCTGCTGACTGTGTTGGCACTGTTGAGAAATAAAGAAGCGCAGGCAGGGGGCGACAGTAGGGGAAGAGGAAGAGGAGGATCGGGGCGCGCACTGCCTCGCTTATCGACTCGATCACCACATCGGAAGCCAGACGCTGGTCCTCTTTCGTTACACATTTTCTGGTGCCGTGAAACCCGGGAACCGGCGCACGAGCGAATCTTCGTTCGACGGCGCAGCGGCTCCGAGGCACGCGAGGCTTGGATACCTTCTTACTGCTTTATCCTGGAAGCCTTACCCTCGGCCGCCGCACCTTTCGGCTCGTGCCCAAGCACGCCCTTGTCCCCTTGGTATTCGCAACCCCAGCGTCTTGCTTCATCGACTAATGCCATGGACGCACTTCGTATTCGCCGAGATGTCCTGCGAGCGACCATCTCCGGGACCATGACAGTCCTCGACGCCTTGCTGCGGAGCCAGGCAGCAACGGCCCTTGATAGGCAAAATGTACTCGACCTCATCTTGCATGACCAGGTGAGCCTTCACCAGCTGGACGCCGAAATTCAAGTGAACCTGACGGATGACGAATTCGAAGCGGACATTTTAAACGCGATCGACTACGATGAACGGATCTGCGCCCTGCGAACGCGCGTACGCTTTTCCGCGAGCCAAGACTTGTCCGCAAGCCCCGTCCCGCAACCTAGGGCAGCCCTGTTTTCTACCTGCAACGCGACTTCGACCCTCTGCTCGCCTCCCGAGGAGGCGCGGCCGACGGTGTCCACAAAGGTCACGGGTGACATGCCGCCTGCTCGGGCAATGACTGTTGCACGGGTAGAGAAACACGACGACAAAGAGGGCGCTGCGCGTTACAACGATGCTAAAGAAGACCCTGAGGGGCTCAGCCCGCGAGAGCGGCTCCTGCGACCGCCCTACCCTGGTGTTTCCGTGATCGCCGTTGTGGAGAAATCTCAGGGACCTTGCCAGGACCTCGCTGTCGCTTACGATACGTCTGACCGGCCTTGCTGCAGCGCTGGCGTCGCCGACACGGCTCTCACTTCAGAGACGTCACCACGCCCCTTCCGGAATCATGACATTGCTAATTTGACTACTGGTTTGGAGACAACCGACCGGCCCTGCAGCGAACTTGGCGTCATCGATGCAACCCCCGTTTTGGAGTCGTCCATGCGACACTGCGGCGACCCTCGCATTGACGACTTGACTACCGCTCTGGAGACGTCGGACCCGTTCTGCCATGGCCCCAGCGTAGACGATGCGGCTCTTGTTTTGGAGTCCTCCGAGCTTCCCTGTTGCGACCCTCACGTCGGCGACGCATCTCTCGTTTCGCAAGAAATTCAGCAACCCGGTTTCGAGACAAATATATTTTTATTGGGTCCAGCAACGAAAACGCGATTCGTGCAGAAGATGGACTCGCTTCAGGGAATAACGAAGCGCATGCTCCTCCGACGCTCCGTTAGCGAGCTTCGACGCCGGAAGCGAGCTTCGGCCGCACTCGTGCCAGCCCGGTGGGGAGGCATCCTCGTGGCGAAACAGAACAAATGCTTGTATGGTGACGACCCCTTCTTCAGCAAGCGCAACTCGATTGTGTACGAGCCTTTGTACCGTGTTGAGTCCAGCGAGAGCGAAATCCTATGGTTCGCAAAGAAAACTGACACGCCGATGGAACACACATATTTCTTCATGGAAGAAGTATCAGACGTGGGCGTGACGGTAATGCCATACCACTCGCCTGACGCTCTCCGCAAATTTGACCATCGGCATCGGCCGTTCCCATTCAATCCCGGCGGCTGCCTTCTGGTCGAAAACCTGGAGCATGGTTTCTCTTCCCGGGTGACCATAGGAACATTCGCGATATCCACTTTTAGACCCTAAGTCACTTCGATCCAGCAACCCAGCAAGCACTCGTTGCCCGTGACGCTGGCTATAGACATGTACCGAGATCGACGGCATCGAGGCATCCAGCCAAATGCTCCACTGAATTCCCCAGCCAGCCTATAAGCATTGCTACTGTGGAATTATGCACCGGCGGAAGTCGAACAACTGGTCGTAGTGAGGCCCGGACTTCTCTACTTCCCGTGCTGCTGCCAGCTAGCTCCCAACCAACTTGGCGGCGGCGGGAGTGTGTTGAGAAATAAAGAAGCGCAGGCAGGGGGCGACAGTAGGGGAAGAGGAAGAGGAGGATCGGGGGCGCGCACTGCCTCGCTTATCGACTCGATCACCACATCGGAAGCCAGACGCTGGTCCTCTTTCGTTACAGGCACATTGGACGTTCACAGACAATGTCCTAGGACACAGTTCCAGAGCGATACCACAAACCAAGTGCCATGCAAGAAAACGGCGAATTCGGCACCTACAGGACACAAAACTCAAAGTGGAAGTGGACATTTTCACAGATGCAAGCATTACACCGAGTACTGTTGGCACTGCATGGATATGCCCGGAACAAACATCTTTAAAAGGCAGCTCTGCACTCAACTATAATAATGCCACAAGTCTGGAAGGTGAATTGTACGCTATAAATACTGCACTTAGTCATCTATGCTACGACCTTGACACCCGGCCCCCTGGACACGTGCGTATCCTCACAGATTCGTTTGAGGCTGTACAAGAACTCCGGAAGCCTTTCTCATCCAACCCAATAGTGAACTCTATTTTGCTGCAAATGGAACTCCTCAGAGGACAGGGTGTACAAGGCCAAATTGACTGGACGCCGGGCCATGAGGACACGAACACAGGAAATCGGGCTGCCCAGGAGGCAGCGCAGGAGAGCATCGCTCGTTCCTCTCCACCGAACTCCTCGTTGTCCTCTTCCACGCCCCCGGCTCTTCTCCTGCTCCGACTTCAGAAGGCACGACAACAGGAACAACGGATGGCCTCCCCGACAGGTTACTTGTTCAATGTTGGCACGCAACCAAGAGCGGCTGAAGTGTTCATAAATAAGTTTTGTGCTGACGCTGCGTATACTCCACATATAATTCAGAAATGGACCCGCAGATCTGAAGGACGGGAATATTGCCCTTATTGCAATATGGGCGTCAAATCTGATTTACACCATCTAATTTGGTCATGCGTATACTTCCAAAAGCATCGAACTCAGCTTCTATCACGTCACACCCCGTTTACCTCCGCTGATATATAAGACCACATAGACCCTGGTGAGCTTCTTTCGGAGCTTGCTAGCTTCGCAATTAAGAGTGGTCTTGCGCGAGTCGTTTAGCAGGGCGACGCCTAATCCGTCACACTCACTCAAAAACTGTGAAGTGTGTATAAGTTTGAAATGTGAATTAAGTGTGAAATGTGAACTGAGTGTGAACTAAGTGTGAACTGTGAAGTGCGAAGTGCGAACTAGATCATATTCTAATATCCCCCTTCCCATCCCAACCCAACCACCCCCTCATTGGCTATGACCTTCCTTTCAAATAAAAGCTCCAACTAACTAACTTGATCAATTTACGTTAAAATTTTGATTCTCCCGCCAAATCGCGGGTCTTCGTAATGTCAGCAACGACGTCATAAGCGCGTGTATTCAAGCAAACTTCGACTGCGTCGTTCGGGTTTGCGGCCTTGCTGTCCGTCAGCCCTCCCAGATGGCGCTACTAAAGTCATCCACGAACCGTTGACCGCCGTTGCTTTGTTTTTGAGCGTAGTTTGCACCTGGCTTGTTTTGTTACTGTAAAAGTAATCGTCTCGTGAAACCTGGGGTATCCTCGACAAACATAGTGACGTAAGACAACGCCGCTTACGCAATCGGCCACTGTCCTGTAAAACAACTTCAAAGCGGCGGAGTGCCGTGCAGCTAAAACCATAGTCGCCCATAAACCAATGCGCATCGTCCTTCCCAGCCAATGGTTTTCTAACTTCCACTCGTTTTCACGCACACATCGTTACTGCTGATAAAATGAAATGAGACCCTGCGCTGAGCTTGCTTTCGGAAAGCTGATAGGCGTTGCTAATTTGCGTCTTGTTTTCCGTCCTCGCCAATACGCAAAAGCTGTGGTGATAATTGAAATGTGCATAGGATGTGTGCGGTGACAAGGTAAGTAAGTGCGAGTCGACTAGATATTCCTTTATCCCCTTTCCTAATTATAGCTCATTTTGCAAGTGTGCGTCAACTTGTCAAATAAAATTCCAACTGAAGCAACTTGATCGAATGAACGTAAATTGTGATTCTCGTCCAAATCATGGTCTTCAAGCAAACTTCGACTGCGTCGTTCGGGGTTTGCGGCCTTGCTGTCCGTCAGCCCTCCCAGATGGCGCTACTAAAGTCATCCACGAACCGTTGACCGCCGTTGCTTTGTTTTTGAGCGTATTTGCACCTGGCTTGTTTTTGTTACTGTAAAAAGTAATCGTCTCGTGAAACCTGGGGTATCCTCGACAAACATAGTGACGTAAGACAACGCCGCTTACGCCAATCGGCCACTGTCCTGTAAAACAACTTCAAAGCGGCGGAGTGCCGTGCAGCTAAAACAGGCATAGTGCGCCCAGTACCAACAGCAGTGCGCATCGATACTTCTATGCTTACGTGCGTTTTCGTAACTTCCATTGTTTGCCGCACCATTGTTACTGCTGTAAAATGAATATGCAGTACACGTAAGCGCAAATAGTTTGTTCGGAAAGCCTATAAGGCGTGCCTAATTTGCGTTTGCTTTTTCCGTCCTCAGCCAATCGCACAGCTTGGCTCATATGAGATCATAGGATCTGTTGCGGGAAATAAGCAAGTGGGTCGCATGGATATTCCGTTTTTTCCTAATTATGTAGCTCATTTGTGCGAAGTGTGCGTCAACAGTGGTGTCAGTATGATTCTAACGAGGCAATCTTTCGAATGAACCGAACTTGTGTTTTGTCCTCATGGCTCCTTTAAGGGAACGGTGGCGTTCCTTCATTCCTCCAAAAAGGAACTAGTTCCAGGAACGCCGTTCCTTGGAACGCCAGTCCGTACAACACTGATAGCTACTGAACGGGGTTACTACCGCAGCTTCGCTAATTATCTGCTTCTGCAGGACAAAATAGCTCAGTAATCTGTACAGAATTATTGCACTTCCCGGTAAATCCTTGGGATTCATCGGTGTTGTGAATAGATGAAAAGGTCGTTCTGCTCGGTCAACGAACAAGCACCCGCAGGTAAGATCTTTCTTCTAAGCACAGTTACCGAATGTGCCTCTTCCGCCAGAGCTCGTTGTAACCCCTTAAGGAACTCAGCCAAGGGCGGAAACTACCACAAAAACACTCCGGTCGACAAAAGCGCTGCAGCCCAAATTATTTACATCAAGCTACAGTTGATCGTGAATTGGCACTATCGTGTGCTTTTTTCGCATTCTCAGAAGAAAGCATATCCGCAGCTGAGGGCTTGGGTGCCACTCCAACGTACAATTCCGAGCTTATCTGGGAGGTCCAGTACTGATCCGCCACCATCCCCGAAGAACCGGTTGCCTAAATCTGTCTGACATAAAAGTCCTGAATTCCCCGTGCTAAAAGAATTGCCGAAGGTTCGGAGCAGGAAACATCCTGATATTTCAGATGGAATTAGATCATGGATCGCGCCAAGTGCAAGCATGCATCCCCAACTTCAGGGGATGATCAGCGTTGTTTTCTCGCACACAATTGTCGACTGAAGTGAGGTACAACTGCAAGCAGCAAATCATTCAGATGTGTTTGGTTTGTCATTGATTTCAAGCCGTTCTTTTGGTGTCGAATGACCCTGTATGTCTTGTAAACCTTAAAATAGCAACTTTTTCACGGCGTATTGTGACGAAAAAAAATTTACTTTCCCGCAGCACACGATTTTTCCGCTGTTTTCACTGGGAGTCAAAAATTTTGTCCTAAAATACGCTGCTGAAATAAATACGAATAGAGCCTATATATGCCCAAAAGAGAGTATTTAGCGCCTATACGTGCCTAAATGGCAGTATTATCGGCGCCGAAAACCTTGGTTTTTCGTGCCTAAAGTTCAGGTATCTAACTATGACTACTGAATACAAATTAACGTTAATAGAATTCATCCACTATAAATCAAGAATAAATTGGACCTAGAAGCACCGTTTAGGTCAAGTGAAATGATGAATGAAAATGAATAAATAATTTACATGCATTAGGATTAATGACCTAAGACACAATATACGTGGTTGACTATTCGAAGGACTAACCAATAAATAGCTACTTTTTAAATTAATTCACGCCACGTACACCGAACTGGTCTACTTTGGCAAGTCCAATGCTCTGACCAGATTGTGTCCTCTAAACATTAAGAGTTGATGAATGCGATTCTACAGATAATGGCTAACCCGAATGGTAGGCCTTATAGCAAGCGGGCTGGAGTGTTATTTATTGCTCACGTCACACACGCGCACAGTATCCTTATGCCCTATCAAATTTCTTATAAGTGTTTTTCCTCAGATTTTTTTTTCAGGTCGTCCTCGTACATATTGATAATGTATAAGACCAAAAACATGAACGCTACTTTTGTAAATGAAGAAGCAGTTGTGGTTTGCCATGGTATGGCGAAATGATGTACCTGTTAAAGCCTGTTACAGGATAAAAACCCTACGTGTGGGCACTAGTATTTGCATGTGTTTCGTATCATCAGTGCACATCCACATGTATTCAACGAATTGCAAGGGTTTGCGATACCTGTAACAAATTTTCTGCTGGTAGATTTCTTGTGAATCAAAGCGCTTCCTATAGCAACTTGCTTGTAAGCTATTAGTGGGTAAGGCGTCTCAACCGGTTGTGCGTCTGAATGCATCTTTGTGCATCGTTACTCAACCTGACTTTGTGATATCAATACTGGCATAGGGTGGGGGTGGGGGCTAATTTGGAACCTCTTTTCCCGTGTAGCAGCATTGTGTAGCTAAATTACAGCGACATCTGTCGTTAACAACCTATGAAAGCTCAGTGATAAAAAGTTTACTTTCACTGAATGCATCTTGACGTTCAAAGCGTAAGACAATTTCCCCTCGGTGTTAATGCTTGCCCACTTGCTTTTAAATTCCACTCAGTTTCTTGATACGCCCGTCTGGAAGGCAGCACGACTGAATTCCCAAAGCCGAGACACCATTACGCTGACCCTCGACACTGTTGTAAACGTACGGCTGATACTCTCTCAGCCAACTTTGATTAACAGAAATACTTTTCTGCAACAAGCAACATTAAGTCTAATGTCACTGGTAGATCATTAAACAGTGCAGTAGACATCAAAAATATTTTGTTGTTAGGAAATAATTATGATGGATCGAAGAGTGTTTTTTCGACGTATATAGTGCTTGGTACGCTCAGAAGGTCTCAACCTGAAGGGGTAACTCCATGGAGTTAATTTGGTGAGTGACATGACAAAACGACACTCAGTACTTTATAGTCTAGTTGTGTGGGCTACGGGGACGAAATGTCGCCAAACCTGCATAATACGCTGCCGCTGGGCCCCTATGTTTCTCGGAATAGCTCTTTCTACAATATTCCCGAAGAAGCCAGACATAAGGCAAAGCATTAGGTGTTCTTTATATGCGCTGGTTGTCAGCTGTTTAGACAACTATCTCTAGACATCGCCTGCCAGAAACTTATCAAGCAAAAGTTCCTCTTGGAAAGACGTCAAAAATATTTCCCGGAAGGATTCCCTTTTTTAAAGCATAAAAATACCTGAAATGTATTTGGATTAGGTTTGATGAGCTAGATTGTCACCGTGTTAGCAAACGCAATGTTTGTTCATTTTAATCTCTCGTTAACACGAAAGTTTTTCATGCAGACACGTGTACATGTCGGGTCGACATGAAAAAATGTTCGCCTCCGTCTCGTCGCGAATTCTGTCTGATGTAGGCGTCTTGAAAAAAATCAGTCTGAAATTGGCCACTAATAAGACTCTCTCAATATGCCAGGTTTATTTTTCTTGCCGTAGTTAGTTATCTGGGAAGTTGTAAACATTACAGATTTACCGTCTTCTGCCACCACACGCGGCCGCCTGCGGAGGGCGTATGGTTGCAGAAGAGGGTAGTAAGTCTTGCTTTATCCAGACTATCCCGAAACAAATTACATGGCAACTAGCCTCTAAGACGACTGTTACATTACGCCAACTTTTATCTCCATTTCATAATTATGTAGACACAGTGACGTTTTAAATATTGTAGAATTCACCGCTGGTGCAAATACATGGGCTTCTATGGAGGTAAACGGGCAGCTGCATGTTTGTGTGCCATATTAAAACTGAAGTGCTTCCAAGCTCCATTCAGGTAATTAACAAGGAAGTATGATCAATCGCTTAATGTAAACAAACTTGCTTTGATTCGTGCACTAGTCTTCGACAGCGCTCCGGTGAAGGCTTATCGTCGCTCGATCAGTACTCGTCCTTCAGAAAGTGGAAGGGCTGATGATCTTTTTCTTTAGCGCTATTGCAGGGCGAAACACCTTTGGTTTCGTGAAGCGCACTGCCATGTACAGAACAATGAAATCTATGAGTGCAAAATCGACAAATGGGCATGTGCAAAACAGGTTATCTGTCATTAGGGTCCTGCAAACAATAGCGCTGTGCAAGTAATGTAAACAGAAATCACAGATTAAAGAGAAAAGCAGCAGAAGGGCGAGAAGAAAAAAAAAAGGATACCACGAGGGTGCCATTTTGACGCTATCGCTGTCGCTGTGGGGAATGTCCTGCCTTATGAGTTTGCGATACGCGGGGGCCAAACCCCCCTCCTAAACCGTAACAATTTGCGTCGACTTACAAACAGTCCTTCGGCTTTTGTTTTAATAACATGTAGTGGTTCTATCGAATACCGACATTTCGTAAATTTGATACACATGATTTGGCACGCCATGGTCCGCATTGACCACTTTCGTTCGGGAATGAAGGGCAGCAAAACTACTTGCGCCATATTTGAGCCGCCTTCGGGGTGTGGTGGGTAAAGCTGTGTAACGGCGAAACATCCAAACGAGTGACGCGCCCGTCGTACGGATTCTTTTAAATGGCACCCCCGCATAATGGCCTCGATTGTGGTTTTCGACTTATTCCTCTACACAAAGAAAAAGTAGCCGGGGAACGGAAGAGGGAAATTCGTATTTTAAAGGCGATATTTCGAAACAAGGAATAACACTTCAGCGTACAAAAATCGCAAGAAGCTATTTTTTAAAAAATATATTCACCCTTAGTGTCCTTGGTGAGGTCATAAGGGTGTGTATAAATTGGTTCATGAAGGTTTAGCAGTTTCTCAGGCAGCATGTTTCCACGCAGACACCTCCGTTGTGGATGACCTTACACGCTGTAACGGTTAAGGCATGCAGACCCTTTATTGTTCATAGCGCACCTCCTTTAAGCAAACATGAGTTTGTGCAGTACGATTTGGTGGCGTAATTTTTTCTTCAAAACTGTTGAAACAGTCTTTTCTTTCAAAAAACTGTTTGTGTAGTACGATTTGGTGAAGTTATTATTTTCGATTCCAGAAAAGCCATGATACGATAATCGTTACCAAGCAATAACTAACGTTTAGTATGCAGGTGCACATACCCCGGCTGCTGCCCCTTGAGGGGCAAGGATTTCGAACGTATACGCGTCCTTCTAGGGATTGTCTGAGCCTGACCCAGACAGAAGGCAAAACCAGTTCGCAGTTGTTTCGGAACGGCGTTTCGCTGGACCGAACCGCGACATAGAGGAACTAATGGGTGTGGCCGTTAGAAGATGTCTCGGCCAGTATCGCCCGCGGAGCTTCTGTTTGTTTCGTTTCAGCAAAACTTGTGTGGATGTAGGCGATGATTTTATCGGCGTTTACGTCTCCTTAAGTGCTCCAAAGGTGAGGGCATTAGGCTTTACCTGACGATACTTATCGAAGACTTCTGCAGTGTTACATTTTTTCTGTGCCACTTTCCTCGCTTTCGTTTGTTTCCCACGGCGCCAATTACTTCAACAGGCACAGTGATAATACTTTCTTCGAAAGGTCCCCCAAAATCATCCCCGTTGCCGGTGTTCAACTGTTCTACTTTCGGGGAAATCGATGCAAAACAAATGGGTCATTGAACTCACGACTGACAAGCTCTTGCGGGAAAGGTCTATTAGTAACGTGCAGTGCATCATAGAGAGAGCTTGCTGCGTAGGCGTTTTGTGTCGTTGTGAGAGAATGGATGTCGGGAACAAGCTGCATCGTGATTAAAAGCATTGCAACTTTTACGGGACGATAATAGCAGTAGCTGATAACAACAGTAGAAAACTCACGACGCGCGACGTGGAAACCGTTAGGCACATCTGCGTGAAGCACATTCGTTAGGTTTGTTGTACGTTCACTTGATGTATGATAAATTGGCGTTTGACCAGCGTACTGCACTTAGCAACTGAAAAAGCAACGGAATTTTTACACAACCACCTCTGGAAAGGAAACGTACACATTTAACCATGCTTCTTGTCGCGCAGTTCTGAAAGTGTGGCCGAGCGCCATGTTAGCTCAGGGTCGGATGTAGGTTGCGATATGAGAAGTTTGGAAGTTTTCGGGGCTGAGAAAACGACCTTCACGACCGAGCGCTTTGTCATTATTGTTAACTTGTACAAGAGTCTGTGGATATAAAGCGCGCGAGCTTCTTTCTGAAACCGAGGGGGTGCATCATCGCCCATTCGGTTGTTTTTCTGGGTCGTCTTGAGTAGGGCATCGTTTCGGACAGATGCGAAACCAACAATATTTGTTATATGTTTATAAGAATATTCACGCAGCAGGCATATCGCAAGCATTAGTTCGGGTTCAGACTGTTGTCGCAACTGTCGTAATATCTTTAAATAATGACGTCATTTGACGTTTCAGCGAACCGAACTGAGTGAAACGCCGTTTTTTACGCCCATAGCTCCCTACATGGCTGTTACGCCGGTATTCTGAACATAGTCTTAGCTGCAAGAAACGCGCGTTTAACGTCGTTCGGCTTGCTGATATATCAGATGATGTCGTTGATTTGAAATGTGACAGTAGTGACTAGATCCCGGGCTGGTTGCAGCGGTGTGGCGAAGTCGGTGGGGGCATGCTCTGTCAGCTGCGCCGGTCGCTGCACGGGACATCCGCAGCCTCTGACCTGCGACCAACTGGGAAAGGATTTAGGTGCGCAGCACTGAAAGTAGGCCTTCGTGTGACGGGGGAACCGGTGGCACGGTGGTTCGTGGAAATCAGACGGGCAACTCTGGCGAAGCTTATCAAGAACTCTAGCCCACCGTGATCCGTTATCGGGCAGTTACCGGGGGTGGAGTTCAGGAAACAAATAACACAGAAGTTGTGATGGGTGGTAGGTATTTTGGACGCGTCCTTTAAGGAGGAAGTTACAGTCCCTGAGCTTAAAACGCGGCCAAAAAAGTACAATAGGGGTGCTGCCAATAGCGTTCAAGCTTCTTGCAGCTATACATCTGCTGACTTCAGGAGGCAATCATAAAAACAGCAAGCATCTTGAGCCGACAGATAACAATTTTAGGTGCTGATACCATCACCGCAGCCGCGGCCTAACGGTTAGGGCGCCCGTCTCCGCTTCGGGAGGTGGTTGGTTCGAATGCCACAGCCGGATACCCACCGGCAAAATCGGGTACAAGCGTCCCCCCGGCCAGGCGCCGGCTCTTCAGGGGAATGTGCGTTTGGGAGAAGCTCCGCTTACCCCGGCCGCTGCCCCTCGGGGCGGGTAATTTCGAACGTATACGCATAGTAGGGATGGCCATTATTGTCTGGGCCCAAACCCAGTCTGTAGGCAAACCGGTTTGCAGTTGACTCGGAACATCACTCCACTGGACCGAACCGCAGCTGCGCATAGAGTAACTAATGGGTGTGGCCGTTATAAGATGTCTGGGGGTCTAGGCCGGTATCGCCCGCGGAGCTTCTATTTGTTCCGCCTAAACAAGCTCTTTGCTCTGGTAATTAATAACGGTAACTTGGCATTTAATTGGGGTTTTGTGGGCTCTCGTGTCTCATATTGATAGTGTTGGTTCTCTATGTGTTCTAACTATGCTCCTTTGTTTATTAAACTGCGGTGATATATTCATGCACCATTGCAAACACTTGTTTTTGTAGTACCTCCAAAATGTAGCGGTAGTGACGTTTGATTAAAGTTTCAGGACGTATACAATTTATCGTATGTTCCTTTCGGTCGCGAACATTTGGTATTTTGTGGTCAAGAAACTAAACAGGAGTCTTACACGAAATATCAGAGGAACGACGCGTACTAATCGCCCGCCTTTGCTTGCGCTGCCGAGGCTTTTCAAATACGTTGAAGGATGGCATATACCGACGGGGTGTGTCGAGGGTAGATAGAAATTGTAGACGTGTTGGGCTCCATTTTCTTTAGCAATTCCACCTACCCGGCTTGTCAACTGGTGCTTGAAGTGTAGGGTTTGGAAGAAACCCATGTTACAACCTGCTCGTAAATGGCGAACCGCTTAGGAAGTAGTGATAACTCATTTCCATCTCAAGTCAATCGTTCGAACTTGTTACAGGTGAACTTACATCCACCCGAACATTCCTATGAGTATTATTTCGACGCAAAAACAAAACGATATATTGAGGCTAGTCTCGGAGATATTCGAGAAATTTAGCTTAGTGCTTGTCCCCTTTGCGCACGCCAAACGTTAAGTGTTTCGGCACACTACGACAGCATTTCTAGAAGAGTAGATTTACATCGAAGCTCCAAATGGTTATTGCCTCCGCGTGGAGGGGAACAATTGCCATGTGCTGCCACCTGCGCGCAGTCGGCGCTTTCAGGGCAGTTGAACTCTGGACGCGCTGCGAGGCGAACGCGTGTAGTTGGCTGGGAGGAAGAACAGCGGGAGCGGATGAGGACAAACGCACGCAGATGCGCAAATGGGCACGGAAACAACGCAAAGCCGATGCCTGCGTTCAACGTACTCTCTCGTCCATTGGTGTTGGGAGCTATTCCCTTTCGGATGAAGATGAACGACTCGACAGCATATATCGAAACCCAAAAATATAAAAAAAAGGTCTCGCGTCCGACCTTAGACTTCGTGGCGGCACTCTAAGTCCAACAGTTACGAAAAGTGTTGACGAGGGAAGAGCGAACAGTATAACGCAAGAAAATTGAATTATCTTCGCCAAACCACCACCGTGCTTATCGTGGAACGAGCGAGACGGGTGGGCTGGGAAGTGAAGAGAAGCATTTACGTGATAGGGGAGGCAGAAGACTGTCATCTGTCAACGATATTTGCAGTGAAGTGATCAGATACGCGACGAAGAGCAGGGAACTGCATGAGCTTCAATGTTTGGTTGGAAATAGAAGCACGCGGAGAGCCATAGGGTACTCGTTAACTCACCATAGCTGCAGCATCACTGTCTTCAACTACCGTCAGCTATGCGTCGCGATATGCTAACACTGATTCGCTCTTTCACTGGTTTAACTGAACGTGAAGCAACTATCTTTGTTCTGTGTCCACCTGTCGAGGGTGTTATGAAGGGACTTACAGATCTGGACAGCCGATCAGGTGGAATTTTTGACGACGTTCCTAAACAGTGGAGCGTAGAGTGACCTGTAGCGTACGCATCCCGTAGCCTGTCAGAGACAGCAAGGAGCAACGCTTAGATTGAGAAAGAATGCCTTGCTGTGACCTTGGTGTGCGAGAAATTTCAGAAATATGTCACTGGTTTACAGTTTACCATTCAGACTGATTACAAACAGTAATGTCGGATGTCAAGCTCAGGCTACAAAGGCTAGAAATGCGCATGATCCGTTTTTTTCTATAAAATGACAAATCTTCCGGCAAATGAACGTTGCTGCTGCTGACCCTCTGTCTCTACAGCCACTACCTCACCAAGATAGCACTGAGCTCGAAAAAGTTGCTTTTTATGTCAGAAGCGTAGTTACCAATCTTCCATCAACCGACAAGACACGCGGAAATTCTACAAAAGCAAGTGAAATGTCCTAATTGTAGCAAGCTGAACAGCTTCTGCAATGATGGATGGCCAGATTGCAGAGAGCGTCCTTTCGAGTGTAAATATTATTGGAAGAACCGGTACGACATTGCTGCTGACGACAGCTTTCTCACGAAAGGATCAAAGATTGTATTTATTGGGCCCTTGCGCAAAGAAATACCCTTGAAGATACGCATAGTCCTCGCACAGAAATGAAACGTCACGTTCCATAGTGAAGAGCACGCGTCTACAACACACACCGCCTTATCCGCCAACTTAGCTGGAGTGGCTTCGCTCGGGCACTGAGCGAATTCACAGCGACATACTTTACAAGATATCCGCTGAAACAACGACAATAATAACTACTACAACAGCTACAACAACAACAACTGCACCTAGAGCTACAACTACAACAGCAGCTTCAACAACTACACCAACCACCTCTCTACAACAATGACAACTACTACAACTATTACAACTACTACAACTACCGCTACTACAACTACTATAGTATAGCCCACATATAACGAACCAGATTTTAAGGAAATAGCGGATTTTACGAAGAAATCTTCGTTTCCCGTCACCATTTAGATACATTGATTTTGTGTCCAGATATAGCGAAAAGTGGATATAACGAACTGATTTTCGTTTCCCGATGTGTTCGTTATAAGCGGGCTCGACTGTACTATTACTGCTACAACAACTACTACTGCCACAACTACAACTATTACAACTACTGCTGCAACTACAGCAGCAGCAAAAACCACTACTACTACTGCTATTACAAAACAACAACGGTAAACATAACTACAGTGCTACAACAACAACAACAACGGCAACAACAACAACGAAATGCAACGACATTTCGAACTTCAAAAACATGCACTACAGGGTATCTGCTACAGTCACGACCAAAAGTTAATTAAGGATGATATATTGGGCCAATAGATACCATTTTAACGCCTGAGGGCATCACGGCAGCCGCAGGCTAACGGGTAGGGCGCCCGTGTTGGCTTCGGGAGACGTCCTAATTGCTGTATCTGAGCGATTATAATTCACATATCATACCCGTAATATGTCCCTGTTTGGGCCAAAAAGGAGTGGTTTATGTGCTTGCTTTTACCGACCTTACCCTTTGTCTCTGCTTTGCGATAAACTCGACAAATATCCGATATCGCACCTCGCCATTCTTCGTCCTGGATGAATTCAACTTTACAAATATCCGTTTCAAATGGTACTGATTGTTCACATGCGTCCCGTTTGTCTGAAGGTACGAGGTTCATTAACATTTATTGGGATCTCAAAATGACCCAAATGTAAAAAAACCTACACGCATTGCCTCTATTTCTTCGAAAGGGCTTGATTTATTCCTAGCACAGACACCATTTAGCCTCTTATCCATATGAAAAATCTGAGCGAAGATTGTATCCTACATCTTGCATGTATGAAAGTTCCTCGGAGAGAGCAATCGACAAGAAAATAACTAATTATGCAAGGGGTAATTTTGCTGCAATCGATGTTCAAATTGAAGCATCTAAATTTTTTCCGGCAGTTTTATGTAAAGCACAGTCAAGTAAAACTGGACGGCTTCGAAAAAGAAGCATAATCACCGATCGACAAATTTATAACTCCCGTACTATACGTTGTAGTTTCATGCCTCCATGGCTATTCAAATCTCCAGCGTATCACCTGCAGTCAGAGGCCGGGGCACGGGGCTCATGACATTGGTGTGGCTATGGAGCCCGAGAGATGGAACGAGTCGGCGCGAACCACGCACCTCCGGGAGAGAGAGAAAGGAATGGACGGAAAGGCCGGAGGTTAACCAGGTGTAGAGCCCGGTTTGCTACCCTGCACTGGGGGAGTGGGGTTCAGGGGATAACAGAGAGGGCGGGAGAAGAGGAAGAGATAGGAGTGGGGAGGCCCACTATCTAGTCCCGTTTGGGGCACTACAGTCTTTCATGCAAAGTCGTTTCGCCCAGGAAACGTAGAAGGGCTTTCGTCGCCTTCTCTGAAGTCGATGGTGGAGAACGGTTACCTGGGATAGTCTCTACTGTAAGTGGTCGATTGTCCAATCGTCTGAGCGCGGTGGAAAGCCCGCTCCTCTCCGAAGAGTATTCGGATTGGACCCACAGGCGTCGCATTGGCATTTCTGGCCATCCCGATGAGGAAGGAGAATGCTTTCGTGAGGGCCACTCCCAAGCACAGTCTACAAAGTAAAGTCGAACGCTTCAGTAGCTAGGTGATGTAGTATGGCCGCAATGGCGATGACTCCGCAATCTCAAACAAAATTTTTGCACTCCAGGTCACAGCAGTGCCTTAAGAACTTTTCCCCCGTTGTATACCCTCGCCATCATCCAGAGAAGCCAGCTGATTGTCCACGTTGATTGCATGACGACGTACAATTCGTTTGAGATTAATTCTGCTGAGAAAGCACTGAGACGGCGCCTCTAACAGCGAGGATAGTGTCACAAGAACACTAGTGTTTCTCGCAACAGAAGGGAGGAAGATGCGGGGTCTCGGGATATTTAAGCGAAGCTTTGAACCTCTCACTGATGATGTCCGTACGCAAAAACACTCGCAGAAACGCCAACTTTCTCTGATGATGATGGTGATCGTGGGTGAAGTGTAAAAAAAAATTAAAATGCTTCCCTGAAAACCTTGGCCCCATCCGCTAACGGTTGATTTGCGGCCGAGGGATCAGGAGACGCAGAAGCGCCGGCGTGACGTATATAGGCTTAACGTCGTGTTCTGAGGGGACCGGCGACAAAATTGTAACCCGAAGTACGACGAAAATAACGTTGCTCTGCGGTGGTAGTGGTCAGGGCCGTAGCCAGAAATTTTTTGCGGAGGGGGTTATGGGTTTTGGAAAGGGGTAGTCTTGCCAAAAGCAACAGTAAGTATTGCTCACGGGCTGCCTGGAAAAGATTTCGGGAGGGGTTCGAACCCCGAAACCCCTTCTCTGGCTACGGCCCTGGTAGTGGTGGTGGGGAAACATTTATTTCAAATAAAAGAGGTTCGCGCTTGAAAGCGGGAGAAGCATGCCGTAAAGATGACAGCCACAGGACTTTAGGCCTAATGCCTTATTTTGCGGCTGAGGGCATTCGGCCCAACGCCACATTTTGAGGTTCAACGCCGTGAACCGACAACCAATCGAAACGGTATACTCACTGTAAGCCAAGCAGCAAGTACCAATTCACGCCGTAGAACGCGAACCGAAATGTTAGGCCTATGGAGTGCATACCCGAGATTGCTGCGGTTATTCTAGAAAAGTGGTGCATACCCTCAGAGTAACACGTACTTTCAGTGGGGTATGGGTCAACCAAGATATCATGAGAAAGCTTTGCGTTCAACCATCGTCGTGGTTAGACGGGAGGTTGCACGATTTTTTATTGTGGCGCAGCCCAAAAGACGTTGAGAAAAATGTCATGCTCTGGCGGGCTGGCAACTGGGGGCTTATAGTCTGCTGATGTGCTTAAACACCGTCTGTAATTGCACTATACCATATACTGTAAATGCATCACATATTAAATGTACCTGCATGTGCACTGGACGCGTCATGCTGTACCTACACTCAACGTAATCAGTGTTCGGTAAGAAAAAATGGGCCGCATATCTGCTGACTTCGTTGCCAATTTCGACGAAAGACGATAGTCGTCTGGTGCCCCTACCAAGTAAATGCCTCCCGTCCCTTTCCCGCTCACCTCTCATGCTGTTCCTACTCGTTACTTCCTACTCGTTACTCGTCTCGCTACTTCCAAGAAAAAAAAAAATTGGCCGCGTATCTGCTCCTTTCGTTGCAAATGTCAAAAGACGATAGTCTTTATCGGCTTTTGCCAAGTAAATGCCTCCCTTCGCTTTCCCGCTCACCTCTCATGTTGTTCCTCTTGCGTCGCGCTCCTCCCAAGGTAAAGACGCCAAATGTTTGCTTAAATCATTTTAAATTTCCCGCGTTCCACTGCTCCAAACCGGGTGTCTCGATGCCAACGCTGCCGTACGGCGAAGACGCGCGTGAATCGAGGCGCCCTACTTCAACATTTATAGATCCGCGTTTCCCTAGTCCACGTGCGTTCCAAGCAGAACGTGCAACCTATCTAGTGGAATCTTTCGTAAATCTTGCCACTTGACTTCTTCAAATGCCGCCAGAAGCTATATGGCGCGGGCGACAGCAGGCGACGGCGGAGTGATATTTTTTTCTTCAGTTGATGAAGTATTTAATCTCGCCAAAATCAAACGTACGATCTTTTATAAAGGAACGCTGTCAATATCACTTCTGTATTAATTTGTTGTCTTATATATGTGTAATGTCTTGTTGTTATTCAACAATATTGACAAGTATGAACATTACACCGGACTTCGACGGGCACATTTAGCTGTGACTATATAAGACTATCGCGCAGGAATTATTTTACTTTGGCCGGGTGGCTGAATCGAGTTACAGACAGACAGGCGGACAGACAGATATACAGACAGACCAAAATTTCTGGGTTTAAGTAGCCCAAGAAAGACTATCGTCTTAAAACACGCTAGCGCTTTGCTCAAGTCTATTTAAATTTACCGCATTCCACTGCTGCACACCGAATGCCTCGATACCAGCGCTACCGAACGGTGGAGACGCTCATGAATTGAAGGCCCTGCTGACGTGGGTTCCAAGAGGAACGTGAAAACTATCTATTGGAACCTTTCGTTACTGTTGCTGTTTGATTTCTTAAAATGCCGCAAGGGAAACCACGGGCGACCGCTTTTGGTGTTTTTTTTTGGACGTATTTTTAATAAATCAATTCTATCCGTGCATTTTATAAAGATAACACGGCGAATATCACTTCTGTATTATGTCTTTCCCCAATAAGCGTAATATTTTGTTTTGCTGAACAATGTTGACAAGTGTAACCTTTAGGCGCCTTGTGTCTGACTATTTTCATCTGAACTTTTCGCAGGCAGTTAGACTGTATTGTATTTTTACTAGTTATTTTTTCTCGCCATTCGGCAAGTGTCCGATATTTCAAAGGGCATTGATGGGCTTAATCGTGTCCTGTATGATCGCCGTGTCATTTCTTGATAAACACGTGCGTTTTACTATTAATTACGCTTGACTACCTTGCTCGATCAGCTAAATGTGCGGAAACTCAACAAAATTTCTGTTTAACGCGAAACTATCTTTAAACCTTTCGACTGCTCGGCTAGATTTCGATTTTGCCGCAAGTGATAACGCTACGGGTGACTGCTTTTGGTGTATTTGCTTGACTATTATGAACCCTTTTCATTACTTTGGTTGATTTCTTAAAAGCCGAAAGGAAACCAGGGGCGACTGTTTTGAATTTGTAAATAATCTTTGATTTTATGTGCTATCACCATTATCTAATGTCTCCATCCCATGGCGTAATTTTGATAAATAAAAAACAAGTGTTGCCATTGCCACCGGCCTTAGACGTTAATTTGGCGGAGGGTATATAAGCCTATTATGCAGATTGTGTTTCACTTTGGCCGGGCGGCTGAATCGAGTTACAGACAGAACTTGCGACAGAAGATTCAGATTCGAAGATTTCGACATGACACGCAGACGCGATCGACAGACCGATCAGACAGACAAACACACAGAGAGACAGACAGACCAAAATTTGCGCGTTCAAGTAACCAATGCAAGAAGCTCATATGACCTCGAAAAGCTTGAAGGTAGCGAAGCTGTAAGCAACCTTCTTGACCATCATGACGGTTTAACTCCATGATTGCAGCCGAGTTGGTTCTTCTTCGCTGCAGCAATGTAACTGTGTCATTGTTGCTATAACTGTAAGCTTAATTCATTTTTTCGAAGTCATAATCATCGGACCATCACCTTGGAGGGCGTACGCTATGACGTGTCTTTCTCGTTCCGAGCAAGTGTTGCCACGATTAGGGCGATCGCTAGAGTTTTTTTTTTCATGTGGTCAGTCTTGGCCAATCTCCCTAAGTAGGTATGCGTGGATTGACCAACATGAGCCGGGGACGCTGGGCGCTCACCAAGAGGCACGCACACACGAGCGTTCGGCCTTTCCTTGGTATCCTTAACCGTGGACACGACAAATTACGATTTGCTGAACAGCTTTGCTGTTAATGCTGACTATACGATCCGGATAACCCTTGAAGGCACGATCGTCACACCAGACAAAATTTTGCTCCTCTCGTGACAGAGTTCATGAGTCTTTGAAGTCGTCGCACCATGGGTCGCTTCTGGAGAGAGAGGAATACTGTTGAAGTTTCCTCTGGTAATACCACGCACACCCACCATACGGTTCGTTAAAAAAATAGTTTTTCGTGGGCTCCTAAACCGAAAACATGTTGGTCTAGTGTTCTGCAGGTATGTTCTATCGATTTCTCCTGTCTTCCTGTCTGCCTGTGTCTGTCTGGCTGTCTGTCTGTCCCTTGTCTAGTTGTCTGTTCCGACGGTTCGGCCACCCAGCCAAAACTTCCCAGAATAATTGACCCAGAAGTTTATACAGGTAAAACGTTTCCGCACTTCTCAATCTGGTGGCTGTGCTCATTCATGTCAACATTGTTAAGCAAAATGAAAACATTAGACATATATGAGGCAAAATGTTAACAAATTCGTTATATTTGCCAATGTTCTTTTATTTATATACCTACCTGCTTGTTTTCGCGATAGAAAAGAAAAATACGAAGGGAAAAAATGTTTTCACGAAAAAAAAATCCCGGGCCATCTCCGCTAACTGAAACTTCGGGAGGGGCAAAGCATGCAGTGTATATGTGTATTCTTGGTGCCTTGGCATTCTTTCCAACGGAGGTGAAACC
This sequence comes from Haemaphysalis longicornis, assembly GCA_013339765.2. Taxonomy (NCBI): domain Eukaryota; kingdom Metazoa; phylum Arthropoda; class Arachnida; order Ixodida; family Ixodidae; genus Haemaphysalis; species Haemaphysalis longicornis. The sequence goes on along the minus strand of CM023458.1, from coordinate 83,006,575 downwards.
ATTAGTGAGTAGAGTTATACAGCCTTGCTGTAAAAGTCTCGTTTCTCTGAAGCACGAAGCCTTCTAGCGCGAGGCGTAAACTGAGTGTCCCGGTGTTTTAGTACCGTGACTAGACGACGGTTACGAGGACGAGATGAGACGCCGACAGCCCGAGCCCCTAAACTTCAAGGAAGCGCTAGCGCCAATAGCTCGGGCCACGAAGCGGCATTCTAAGAAGTCCTGTAGTAACGAAAAGTTCCAGTGGAATGCGTGCGAGCAGTACAACGCGCTAAAATTGAAGTGAATGGGAAATACTTCCACCATGTTTATCGTGGGAGAAGCGAGACGGAAGGGGAAGAGCGTGAAAGGATGGCGGGGGAGTTGAAGACAGGTATTTATGTGGCAGTCGCGGCATAACACCATCGACTTTCGACGACATTTGCAGCAAAGTAAGCTGATTAAGGGCTAATTTTTTAAAGTTTATAGCGTTTTCCTTTCTTGTGAGAAAGGTTTGACTGCACATTAAGTACACTTTTCGCTTAAACTCCCTACCGGCCGATACACCCTTACTCGTGACGCAGCCGCTAAAGACAAACAGCCAGGGATGCTATCCTTGCATTTATCTCCTGTAAAGTTTCCTGTATGAGCCGCTTACACCGCAAGAACAGATTTTTTTTTATTAGTTATGTGTATAAAATAGTGCAGGCAAAGAATAGCAAAAGCAGAAGTATAGTTTATAAGACAAATAAACATTACCAAGTAGGAAATAACAAGGAGGTGGCAAAATAACAGGTAAATATGCAGCACAGTAAGGCAAAATATCAAAATCATACTTCCCAATAATTTTCAATACACTTTAGCACGTTTCAAGACTCAAAAAGTCGATATGGCAGTTCGTTCAATCTGTTTTTGAGTCAGGAAAAAAAGTATTTAAAATTGTTAGTCCGGGCAAGATAGGAGTGAAGTTGCGGGAATGGTACGGCCTTGTTGAAAGCGAAGATAACAGAGCCAGGAAGTTTATTGGTCTAGTACGCTTTTTTTTCCTAGATATGAACAGAAGAAATTTTAGTCATGCTGTTTCCCTGCGACATTTGAAAGTTCGATTTTGATGGGCCGTTGAGTGTGCAATCGTTGCTACTCTTTTTTATAATTTTGTCGGCCCTACCCTGTGAGTAGCGCGGGCACCTTTAAGGAATGGGAATATTTGGGGTTCAGCACGCAGTAACCCGTTTTCAGAGCCGGGTAGTCTCCGATAAAAAGCCATGCACCCTATGTCCGTCTAACGACGGCGATGGGTAAATGCGAAGCTTTCCCGTGAGGGATTCCTTGGTTGTGGTCTGAGTTTGGACTTTGACTCGAAGACGCTACGGACTTTGACTCGCACGAATTTTCGACCTTAGATCGCAGTGGCTTTGACGCTTCGCTAGTGGATGTCGCACAAAGAAAATTTTGCGTTCAAACATCGTCGCTGTTAAACGGAGGGAAGTCTGACTTTTATGTCTAATATTGCAAGTGAATGGGATGGAGTGCATTCGGCAGGCATTATCAGATAACGAATGGCAGCCTACCATTGTCACTGAAGAAAACAGTGCATGGCAGCTGCAGGTTACCGGTATTCACCTACGGGGACAGAAACTTGGAGGCTCGCAGTAAAGTTTGGTTCGTTGCAGATGTTGGTGGAGGGGTGAAAGTACCCGATAACGCTGACGCAGGAGGTAGATGAAGAAGAAAAGTCTACTTACACGTATTCACAGCAGGCGATGAAGCATGAACATAAGCCAAAGCAATACAATGAAAACTGGGTTAAAAATTAAAATGCGCCGCGCGCACGAGGAGGGTATCGCCGCACAATCCCTGGAAGGGGCCTGGAGGCTAAAAAAATGCCGAACCTCCAGCGCGGTTGGCGAGAAAATCGTGGGGCTCTGGCGCCGACAAAACCTTCAAGCGACCGCTCTTGGTCACAGCTCCGAACAAACTCGTTGACGCATGCGCGAGCAGGGCGGAAGCGAAGCCGCCTCGCCACAGCAGCGCACATACCAATTAGGGTTTTGACCTCCGCTCGCCCCCTGTCCGTCCCCGAAGGTCAGGAGGGCAGGAAAGCCCTCCCCGACGCCGCGTAAAAAGCCGCCGGCAAGGCCGATACAAAGGGTTGCGACTTGCTGGCGTCGGCGGCGGCCACGCCAGCAAGGAAGGGGACCCAACAAAGCCACGAGAAGGGAAGGGGGTCATCGTCCCGACGGGAACTATCGGCGCTGCCTTTATTACACTCACTAAAAGGGGTCTACTTGTATTGAGGACGACTCAGCGAGCAATGGAATGGAAGATTATAGGTGTAACATTAAGGGCACAAAAGAGAGCGGAGGGGGCCAGGGAACAAACGCGTGTTAAGGACATATTAATAGAAATTAAAAAAAAAATGGGTGTGGGCAGGGCATGCAATGCGAAGTCAAGACAACCGTTGGTCGTTAAGGTCAACAGAGTGTATCCCTAGAGAAGGCAAGCGTGGCAGCTGCCGGCAGAAAGTTAGATGGGAGAGGAGATCAAGAAGTTGCGGGGATAAATTGGTCCGCAGTTTAACACAGGGACCGGGATAATTGGAGATCTATGCGAGAGGGCTTTGTCCTGCAGTGGGCGTAGATCGCAGATGATGGTGGCGATGATGATGGCCCGTCCTACGAACCCCTCACCAAAACCCAAACTTCTTCGGTCCTGTTGGAAGGACGGGAAGCGTTTTTTTTCTTTAATTTCACTCGCGTTTATCCTTATTCTTAGGAAAAGTTGGCTTTCTTGGAGTGCTTTTTTGACGCGACATACGCTCTCAGAGAGACATAGAAGCTTCGCTTTAAAATGCTGTTGTAAGAAATATTGTTTGTGTGCCTTCCATGCTCGCAATGGACATGTGCCTGCACGTATACGCATAGACGAAACGATGAACAGGCACATTACAATTCGCGGACAGCGTGGTAAAGAGCTCAGGAGGGAGCATGAATAGAAGTTTGGATGAAAGAACACAGCGAATCGAAACAAGTGGTAGGCACAGACAAGAAGCCTTAGCAAACTTGGTACTATATGGAAAGCGAGAAGCACTTGATTGCAGGAGACAGGAGAAAGGAATGCAGACAAGCCGAGGCGGCGTTCTTTGCTCCAACCACGTGTTCTTGTGGGTGCGCTTCCGTTTGCACAGAGAGAGAGAGAGAGAGAGAGAGAGAGAGAGAGAGAGAGAGAGAGAGAGAGAGAGAGAGAGAGAGAGAGAGAGAGAGAGAGAACTGTTTATTTGGTAACGACTGATGGAAATTTGGCTACGGGCGGGTCCCTCTGTCCAGGGCCCCGATCTCCTCCGCATGCTCTCCGGGCTTGAATAACCAAAGCTCTGACCGGGGCACTCGGCTGTGCCTTCAGTGGGTCCCCGCCCATATCGGCCTGGACGGAAACGAGCGGGCAGACGAGCTGGCCGCCGGGGATCACGCGCTGCCTCCCTCGGACATGTTGGCCCAGGCGGCAGCGGACGACGCCCGCCTGCTCATCCAGCGACACCTCCGCACCGGCATCCAGACCCGCGGCTGCGTGTCGGAGGGGGTCTGCCGCCTGTGCGGGCATCACGCCTGCCTCGTCGACTGCGCTCGGCCGTCCTGCGCCTCCGCGTGGGGCCGCGTGGACGTCAGAGCGGAAGCACCGACTGGGGCGGGTGGCCAGTCCCGCCTGCACTCACTGCCGAGCGCCCGTGCAGTCCCTGCCGCATGTACTGTACGAGTGCCCCAAGTTTGCGGCAGGGCGGGCGGAGCTTCTGGCCGTGCTCCGAGGGGTGCGGCCGCTCGAGGAACTGCTTTGGCCCCCAGGAAATGCCAGGGAGCGGGACAAAGTGCTCGAGGCCCTGGGAGCATACCTGGGGGCCTCGGGGCTCCACAATGCACTAAGCTACAACTCTACGTAACTGCCCGGGTCGCAGTGGAGTGTAGCTGTTAGGGTAGAATTCCTGTGTGTGTGTGTGTGTGGTTGTGTGTGTGTGTGTGTGTTGTGTGTGTGTGTGTGTGTGTGTAAGTGTGCAGGTGTCCTACTCCTTCGTGTCCTGTATTTTGATATTTATTTATTTGTCTAGTGTTTCGTTTTTTTTTTTTTTTTTCTCTCTTTCACCTAACGTTGTATATAGGTTATTCTTGCCCATGTTTTATATATTTATGTTAGCCCTCTACCCTATCCCCCTATTCCTATGTACTCTTTCCTCCCTATCCCACCTCCCCCACACCAGCAGGCGTTCCGGTGTACGCCCCTAGGCGAGACAATTCACGCCTGTTGGTGGACCTTCCTTTCTTGTTTTTGTGCAATAAATACATACATACATACATGCATGCTCAATGGGAAAAACATCTGATTCCTTATATGTTTAAAACAGATAGTTTGTTGCAATAAAAATAGTAACAAAATGGCGAAGCTACAAAAATGGGAGAAACACTCCGTTCGATTATTTTTTTTATACTTTTACGTCGCGGCAGAGCGATGAGACGAACCATGATAGATAAGGCGGTGACTGAATGAGCGTCAGCCACCTTGGCGCGAGCACGGCTATGTCATACTGAATGCGTCATCTTCGTTGAAGATGAGCAAGCATGGCACTATGTGTAATACTCCACTTTGTTATTACACATTATTACATACTGCATACCATTGAAGGTTCAGGCAGGGTGGGTATGTGTATTTAATGGTAATCAAAACAAGCAGTACAGTGCAAATACGAATACAATTAAATAGAAACACAGACACCTTTGTGGACGATATATGGGTCCTGTTTTGAAATTACATTAAGCTATTGTGCGCGGGAGGAATGAGTATTTAAATGTGTCAGTTCTAGCAAAATTGGGCGTTAGGGTGGAGACGGTGCGTTGGCTGAGTCATTAAAGAGGATATATGCAGTGTGATATCAGTGGCTGTGCTTTCTAAAAATATTATGCCTAAATGTGAAGTCGGCGCCGCTTTTGCCTGTGTAGACATAACAAGATAGCATATATTATTGTAGAACTTCAAAATTTGTGCTGTTCGGGATATTTTTGCCTTAAAAACCATAAACGTTGTCGCCGTGCCCTGCTGCCTCCTACTGTTATCGGGTGTTATCGGGAATCCAGAGTGCACCTAACGCTTTTGCATGATAGCGTGACACGTATCTGTTGAAAGAAGATGTCGCCTCTTTTTAAAGGGTATTTACACGGAGGAATAATAAGCTTTCCCCTCCCGTTCATTGTTTCTCGAGAGATTAAACCCTATGTGTCATTCAGGCTTTTCCGAAAGTCCGGGTACCGATGTTGACAAAAAAAATTTACCGCCTGTCTGCCTACCAACCGTTATCTCGCAACTGTGAAATGATAGAGACTTGCTGGGGACCTGTATATAAAGGATGGAAACAAATATTCTCACACAAAGGCCTCCATAGACCTCCTGTCATGAAGGTGTCGTGATCATCGCAGCATTGGCGTTCTTCGCCCAAGGCAGCCTCGCTCAAGACGGTAAGTTTTGTGTGTGTTAAGTACATCTGCCGTGAGAAGGGAGCCAACACGTAGGACAATGTTGAGTTTTCAAAGGCTGTGGTAAAGTTTCCGCATCCGAGAGGATTCCAAGAAGTGCAGGAATATTAGATGTATGTTGACAGAAACTTTTGGCTTTGGTAAAAAGATTTCCACGGCGCAGCTTTTAGCCAACCATCATGTTTGCAGCAGTGGTAGAGAGCCGAGCGAGACTTAGAAGTGCGGCAATGTTAAACAGAGCAATAGGAATTTCCATAGGCTTTCAGTGTCTGTAAGCTTTTGGCTTTGGTTCAACACTATGACGCCACTGCCTTTGGCGCAACATCATGCTTGCAGCGGTGGTAAAAACCCGACCGAGACTTAGATGTGGTACAGTGTTTAACGCAGTAATATTAAGTTTCATCGGCTCTAAGTATCATAGGTGTAGCAAATCAAAATCATGCAACACCTCTACGACGGATTCAGACTGACCTCCAGGTAGGGAGGACGAGAATGATTTTGATCATGGCTTAATTAGAAGGAGGAGAGCAGTGGACTTCATCATCACATTGGCTCTGGTAGGGCCACTGGCTTAAATGACGAAGTTAATGTTGAAATATAGCGTTTAAATTATACGATACGGCTTTCAAAGGTTATTTTTTTTTCGCCGTAGAATAACTACCCCTAAGATTAATTATCGTGTGTGCCCACGGATGGTGCAAACGATGAAGTTGATATGACTGCCAAAAGAAAAGTTTTGCATACAGTGATTGGTTAGCATAACTTCGTAGTTGTGAGCTTATGGTTTAGAGTATTAAAATAAGACTGGTAATCCCCTGAAATGGTACTCAACACCATATTTTAGTGTTTCTTCTCTACTGCTATCGAAATCGAAAACGACAGCCGCAATTTTGTAGGAATGGTAGGCGCAGCATGAAGACCTTGATAGAATTCCCGCAAAAAATATTGTGTGCCTAGAGTAAGCCTAAATTGTGTCGTGAAAACAAGACACGACTGTGTTCAGTTTAATGCACTCAGCCTCACGCCAGCCACGTCTTTAACTATAACGAAACGAATAAAACCTCTAATCGCTTTTTTGACTGTTGACTGCTCGTTAAAATTGACTGCTCGTTAACTGCTCGCTAACCGCAAGTGTGTTAACTGCACGTCAGCTTTTCAGTAATACGATAAAACAGAAGTATAGGCCACACATACTACAATCGGCCACTCCCATTACTTGGCAGGGAGTCACGTCGGCGTCCTCCAGTCGCGCAAATAAAATTTTGTGACGTCATAGGCCAATAGCCTGGAAGTGACTGGGGAGTAGCCACCGCTTCAAGTTTTCTTTAAAGTTTCGATTATTCATTAGAACTTCGCAATAAAATTGGTGCGACCGAAATCAAGACGAAGCTGTTTTTTTAATGAACCAAGATTGCGTTTTGCCTTCGTGGTCCCTTTAACCAAACCGATGAAATGCCTTATTTCACAGGCCAAGAGGCAGAATTGTCGCAGCTGCCGAGTCGTCGTGTACTTCCGCCCTTCGACCCTCGACCATGGCCCGTGCCTAAACCTTGGCCCTTGCCTTGGCCCCGGCCGCAACCAGAGATCTACGAAATCTACGAAAAAACAGGTATAGTTGGGGTGGCTAGGATTAAGTTACGTCGGACATCAAGCCTGATTACTGGCCATTTTCTGGTTAAGCACAGAGATAAACGAAGACTAGGTGCATATCACATATATTATAACTGTGGAGTGTCACTCCCAAAGCTGTGGCCTTTCAAGAGTAAAAGGGAGTTGTGGCAATCGTAGAAATGCATACCAGTGCACCAAATCATACCCCCAGTTCATGGCGCCGCTAACAGGTTATAAAGTTTGTTTAGTGTTTATTTCACTGATTATTACAAACCAGATTTTTAAGCACTAAAAAAGAGCGTTTTAGGCGCCAAAGGCAGACAGGCAAAACAACGTTTTAGGCTACTAACATCGGAACTATAGGCACGATAAGTTTCTGTATAAATATAAATAATTTTGAACGTAGGCTTACGCGACCTCTTTATACGACAGGAAAACCAAAATTTTTATTGTTTATAATGTGACAAAGCCGCCAACCATGAAAAAATGCCGTTCTGTTGTCCCATAACACTGCTAAACTAATGGCGATTAATTGGCTTAACTCAACAAGCGCAGTGCTCACATTCATGTTCTATGGCCCCTGTCGCTTCCTCGAGCATCGCATATTGTGAAACAGACATGAAAAAGAGTGGTTGAGAGCTGGGAACCCTCTTTTAAAAAGCGGCACTCTCGGGTTCAAGTTAAGAGCCGACCATTGGTCATGCAGTGTGTCACTCCGCCGAAGCGACAGCCCCGGATGTCAGCCGCGGACAACCATCTTGAACGAAGATTGCAGTTAATGTGTGACATCGCCTGCTTTTTCTTACGTAGTTTGTTTGACGTCTCTGCAGTAATTTATAAGTGAAAAATCCCTGACACGAGTCGAGTCATCTTCAAAAATATTAGCAGTAAAAATATTTGCGCCGCGTGGAGGAACCGTTGGCTAGGGGTGATGAGGCACAGTGGCAACTTCCATTGTCGTTCTTAAGTTGTACGCGAGTGTAGTTGGTGTCTGCCTGACTCAATTTAATTACGACGAAACAAATACAGGCAAAAATAATAAACGCAAACAGACTACGATTTATCAAAAAGTTAATACGCTCTTACATAAAGGATCGTTATCTACAACTCCAGCAATTTTCTCGTATACAATGACATCCGAATTGAACAATCAAGACGTCCCAACAATGCGAATTCACTTCCACACGCTTGAAAGGGGTTTCACAGCAAATTCGTATACATGTACCCCCAATGGTTTCACCTCCATGGGCTAAACCTCCAAGGCACCAAGGCCTAAGACGCAGAGCGCACGCGTCAGGCTAATCAGAGCACACAGCATAGATCCGAGAATTCGGTTAAGGAATCCACAAAACAAACATCGAAACCGCATTATGGATGATAAGGCGCCTGTGAACAATGGGACGCCCCACCATGCGTTCCTGTAAAGATTATGTTTGCAGATTATTTTTTAAGGCTAGGCAGGACTAGTGTCACTAAATAAAATCACTAAATAGTGTCACTCGTGTCACTGAATAGGAAAGCTTTGCTAGAAATACACTTCAGAAGGGCGGGATGGCAACAGATTTTTCTTCAAGAAGTGTTTAACAGCCAGAGATTTTCGACGGAAAAGCGCGTTTCAGAGCACATCGGCCGTTGAGAATTTTAAGGCGTTAAGAAGGGCAGCTGTACCGCGATGTTTCGCCGTTGCCTGTTCACCCGGCGCGGTGGCTCAGTGGCTAAGGAGTTGTGCTGCTGAGCACGAGGACGCGGGTTCGATACCCGGCTGTGGCAGCCGCTATTCTGATGGAGGCGAAAAGCAAACACGTCCGTGTGTGCGAGATTTCGGTGCGCGTTAAAGATCTCCAGGGGGTCAAAATAATCCGGAGCCCTCCACTACGGCGCGCCTCAGTCAGCCTGCGTTGGGTCGACGCGTTAAACCCTACATTCAATCGTTGGCTCTTCAATATGGGGGTGATTTGCTAGGAAAGACGTGTTTGATGCTGGCTCATTGCGTGGAAAATGTAGTTGGCTTTGAGTATGCTTCTACAAACAAGTATGCGACTGCTCCTGTTTGAAGAAATGTCTTTGGAGAGCTCCCGGAACGTAGCCTGAAAATCTCTGTGAAAATTGTGGAAACGATAGCGAACTGCAATCATTTTCAGATTTTTATATTCAAACTTCTGCCTCTTGTCACTGAGAATGTGCGTCTCAGCCTACTGGTGCTTGCAGCTGTTCTTCGCAGTTGGCTGAACTAGAGGACTAGGTTGAACCCTAAAGAGTTGTGAGCAGTCAATGCTACCCAGTAACTTAAATAACGATCGCAAACTGCACCCGAAAGGGACACTTGAGTTTAAATAGTGTTTATATATTTGCCGACGCTGAAAATAAGCATTGAAGTCAGGAATTTATGGTAATTTACATAAATGTATGCAGAAACACCAAATTACGCATTTATCGGCACTACAAATCACTATGAAAGCCCTTCTTAACCCCTATATCAAGCTCATATAACAAAATGGCGCAAAAGGCGCTCAAGGTACAGAATAGGCATTTGCCTAAAATCTGGTTTCTAATGATTATTTATAAGTGTTTTGTTTTTGGTAGAATAAAATGATGGTTCACTTGTATGCTCGCTGGTTATCGCACTAGCTTTGACTGTTGCTCTAATACAGGCGTCATGTACTAACACGATAGGTGGAACATGAAAAACCAGTAACGGGACGCAGTATCACGTAATGCTGCCGAATGAGCTCCGAAATAAATAGCACGCAGTGGCCAAAGCCGAGCCACAAAATTCATCAATATAATTTCACTGCAGACGAACTTCAGCAGTCGCTATGCCGAGCAGATCATCAAGAAATAAGTGAAAAGATAAAAGGTGGCATCCAAGATTATTAGACAAACTCAAGGCCATCTTCAGCGTCTGTTTACAGGGCGTACTTGTTAATTGGGGACTGATTGATTGATTGTAGGGTTTAACGCGCCGACGCAACGCAGGCGATGAGGCGCGCCGTAGTGGAGGGCTCCGGATTAATTTTGACCACCTGGGGATCTTGAACGTGCGCCGAAATCTCGTACACACGGACGTTTTTGCTTATCGCCTCCATCAGAAAAGCGGCCGTCGCGGCCCGGAATCGAACCCGCAACCTCGTGCTCAGCAGCGCAACGCCCTAGCCACTGAGCCACCGCGGCGGGTTAATTGGGGACTCGCTGGGGAACGCAATGTTTTTAGTATGCGTGGTTATATTTCGAGACTGCGGTCTCTCATTCGGCTTCGCAAAACATTGGGTCTCTTTTTTTGTCGAAACTGGTGCGCAGACATGGCAGAGGACACATCGAGCCCCGCTGCGCTGCTAGTCCTCCCACCATGGCTGCGGCCTTGGATTAAGCCAGCACCGAAGCACATTCCAAGATACTCAGGTACTTTGTTTTAAACTCATTTTCGTATTGCTATAATGGATGTTAATCGCACGTGTGGAGCCATTCTCTTAACGAAGGGTTGCATTCAACTATGGTCAGCCGCTATAGGGACCGGGTGGCCGTTGTAGGGCACCACTGTCGCTTCGACGAACAGCGCCGCCTGTGGCAAAGCGCTCGTCAGTGGAATGCGGAGCGGCGCAGCCGGTGGCGCCCGGCGGGCACCTGCCTCTCGTAAGGCTTGCAAAGCCTAAACAATCACAAGGGGTTTTTCACATCGGGAAATGGTGGGAAAAGGAACAGCCTAGTGTCACCAGATACTTCAGTTCACTAGATAAGGTTACAGAGTATCGGCACTCTTTTCTCCTAATGTTCCGTTCCGCCGCCGGGATCATTGGTCAGTTCGCATTAAGTGGCATTTGTTTACACTGAGACGGTTCATGGGCACCGCCATTTTGTTGTTTATGCATTTTCTGTCAGTCAGCTGTAACAGCCCTAGCTTTTTCTTCCTGCTCTGCGGCTGCTCGCGACTGGTGTCGTCCCGAACCCGAATCAAAGGCAACGCGCTTCGCAGCATTACAGCCGCAGAAGTGTGTCCGACGATGTCGCGTTTCTGCCTCAGCGGCAGAGCTGGTTACAAAGGACCACGTCATAGAACTAAGGTCGCATAGGCGGCAATCTGGCAACACTGATAAACACCAAAATGGCCGCCGTTGCTCACTTGCGTGCCTCAGTGACAGTACTCTGTATCTTATCTAGTGACACTAGAACAGCCTTTACGAGCCACCGTCGCATGTACGATTTGCGCGAGTACCAAAAAGCAGGCTGTTCACAGATTCAGGAATTGCACACCGCAGTCTGGCAGACGATGACCAATGAGTCAAGCTACGATGTGAAGCTGTAAATGCAAATTCCTTCCTCGGTGCAACCGTTGCACAGCACAAAACAAAGTTTATATGCAGTACAGTTTGCCGCATCAAGGAGCATAACTGAGGCTAAATGCACCTGCAATACTGGCATGAACGGTCGATTAAAGCACGCTGCGGCGCTGGCATTCACGGTTGATAAAGAGGAAACGGCGTCATGCACCCTTACAACATCATCACGATTAAATGGGTAAAAAAGATGCATGGTTCGAGTTGAGATACTCGGTAAAGAATTCTTACGCATTAAGGAGCATAGGTTGGGTTGTCTTCGCAATGCTGTTACATTGTTACATTTTAACGCGCATGGAAATATAGCGGTGCCAGCCTTTCTCGTAGAAAGTGGAAGAAGTGTAGTTGTAGCTGACATTGTTGGATTCCTCCGATTGCCGATAAAATGCCACAGGCGCGAGAGTGCGGCGTCTCCTCCCAGGCTTCTGTGGATTCAATACTGGGTAACAGACGGCACAAAGCTTCCGGTTACAGAAAAAGCTTTACATTTAAACTGCGAGCGTTTCAACGAAACGTACAGTAATCAAAATCGTGCGCACGTCTCTCGCATCGAGGTGTGCTGGGATTCATGGTGGTGCAGAAACTGTTGTGATTGAAACCGATAGAAATGAATTGGCTTATACGAGCTTGGAGAATTTTTCTAGGTGTTAGTTCAGCCAACAACTAAACACGTGTGACTAGGCTTCGTTTACCCGGTTATAATAACTCAGAGCGACACCTAGACATCAAAGGCAACGAGGCCAACTCGTGAAAAACCAACGGCAGGCTGTGCATTTAAATGCACTTGCCCATTTCAGTAACGAGGAAACCGCCGAGAGGCAGCGCCACCCGTCCAGCTGCCAGGGGCGTTTTCTTTAGACTACAACGAGAATTGCCTGCACGGTAGCACTTTTTTGTTTGCACAGGAATTTAGAATGGCGGCTGCGGATAATAAACACTTAAGGCAATCTTTAATGGTTCGTAATGCTATCTTAAGACTACCGACGCAAAAGCCATATCGTGATGTACGTACGGACGTAAAAACACAGCGTGTCACGCAGTTCAGTTGGCTGAGACGTGAAATGACGTCATTCTTTAAAGTTATTACGACAGTTGCGGCTACAGTCTAAACCCGGCCTAAGCCACACTGCTGATACGGGCTGTTTTGCTTCCTGATCGTAGGTACTCTAATTCTAATAATTGTAGAATGCACATGGCCTACTGAGCTGGCAGCCGAAAGGTGTAGATCTCTCTGTAATGCAAGTAACTGCTATGCCACAGAATTGGGCGCTTGACAGCGGAAGGTTATGGACATACAATGCGAAAGTAGCACATCTCATTACTTCCCCAGAATAAACAATGTCATGTATATGTAGTATTTTTCTTTAGAATGTACATCGCAATGAAGCGGGCTAGGAGGAGCGGCTGAGAAGATTGATTCGAGTGAGACAATTCAGCCGGCGCATGCAAGCCATCAATCATCCCTTTAGTACCACTGAAACATTCATTTGACATGCCAATGTCAAATGCAAGGTACAGAAAAAAGCTTGGGTCCCAGAAAAGGGGAAAAACAGGCATCATGACCATACAAGGTCTCGTAATTTGTCACGGGACTCTTGGTGGACAATGCCCCACAGCGCCATGACCCAAAGACAGACAAGGGCGGCGAAGAGGGGCCGGCGGGTGCCTTGCGCAGACGCTCTCATCGTCCCCTTGTACACAATGGAAACAGATGGCTCATCATTTCTGACTATGTTTCGTATCGCCTTCATTTTGTCAACTCACAAAATTATACAAAGAAAAAGTAATTGTTTTATGTCTTTCTGGGTAAATTGTCGTCAATCCACTCTAGAAAATCGCGCTCATGCTGGCTATTTTCCTAATCAGGTCTCCCAAAAGTTTCTCCGAATACTGTATAACTTCACCGCACCAGTGCGAAGGACAAAATAAGAATGGGAAGAACCCGGTTCTTGGGGAAGCCAAAAGACTCAATTTAGTTCCGGGATGATGACATCAAACCCTTCGGTAACCAAACACACAACTGTCGTTATTATTTCTAAAGTAGCGGGGTCGTCACGGACACGACTAACGTGCTCCAGTTCAGTCACAGGTGCAGGACCTACTGTTAGCAGCTGATGGCGGTTACGGGCGAATACAGGACAGAGCCAAATTAAGTGGAATAGATTTGGTATAGCATCACTATTACAGTGGGGGCATCGGTGCAATTGAGAGCCTGCTGGGGCTGACCACTTATGTATAATGTGTGGTGTATACGCTGCATTTGCATACACTTTATTCGCGAATACCTCGCCCGGACGCGAGAAGGGCTTGAGCGGTGCAAGGATGCCAACCGGTGTTTCATCTTGCAAACGCTTCCTGCTTTCTTTCTTGAGGAGCCGTAGCTGAAGTTGCCAATCTGCTTGGAGGGGAGGGACGGGCGTGGCGGGCAGCGTAGGAGGTGATTGAAGCCTTTCCCTGGCAGCGTTGTGAGCCATGCGGTTGCCTTGTGCGCCGGAAACGCAGTACGCCCTTGAAACGGTCTTTACAAATTGGTGTAGCGGTCTCACAGACTCTCTCGGACTGACCTTACTTGTCCACGTCCGATGTCAACAGCGACATTGCCACTCATGACTTAGTGAACTGTGCCTTCTGTGAATTGGACCCCAAGACTAGAAATGTGTGCATTGTGTGAATTGTGACCTTTCGCTTTCTCCTCCCCCTTCCCATCCTCACTTCCCCGCAGGGCCTAATGGCCTCTCGTCTTTAATAAAGTGTTTCACTCACTCACAACTGTCGTGCTTTTCCTGCAGGTCTGGATGTGGATATCCCCGATGATGAGCAACGCAGCACAAGGCAGCGTCGATCCATCTTGCCGCATCAGCCATGGCGGCCCCTACCTTGGCCCCGACCTTGGCCCCGGCCACGTCCTTTTGACCGGCCTCCGGTTTGACAGGCACCAACACTAACGTTTCTGTCGTAATATACAATAAAGTGTCGTAAAATACGCTGCAGTAAGAGGCATTTTGGTTTGTGATATATTCGTGCGGATCAATGCATGCCTGGTTCATTCGGAAAATTATGCGTCCCTCAGTATGCCTTCGCGCTCCATATAGATAGGTCTTATGTAGGTTTTAGTAACAACGCCTTGTGACTGTGATATACATTTAGGCATGATCCCTGCAGAGGCATATTATCGGGCGCGTTCTATCCTAATCACCCACCAAGTTAGATGAAGAAGCATAGGAATAATGGATTCCTATTCCTATGAGTACGCTAGCTGTTTGAGTAAGCTTCGACAACGGGAGAATTGGACATCCGCCAAAAATGCAGCGGAGGAAAGCTATACAACTTTCTCAGAATATTCGCAGTTGAAGAAAAATTACGCCCACCTCCCCTCGCGGGAACCCTGGTGTGATGCGACGCTGAGGGGGGTTCAAGCGCAAGCGGAGAGCAACCGTCGACCGAAAGGCCGCCGGAAAGCGGCACACCGGTTATATGCGCAGCGCGCCCGAAGGAGAGGAGACCGCGGAGAGAGAGAGTACTGCACATGCGCCGGCGCCAGTGTGTCTGCCGCGGCTATGACGCAACACAATCCAACACAATCCACTTTAATCCAATCCAATCCAATTCCAATCCAATCCAAGCCAAGCCAAGCCAATCCATTCGAATCCAATCCAATGCCCCTCGCGAGAGAGGGGCATCGGAGAGGAGAGGGGGTGAGCGGCGGAGAGCGCAGCTCGCGCGGCGAGGAGAATGGGGGAGGGGCGGACGACAACAACGCCGACGACGCTGCATGGACAAGGCGAGTGAATGAGATGCAGTCGCATCTAAAATTCGCCCTTGTGCAGGGTTCGAACCCGGAAAAACCGCCTATATATTGCAGTCTCTCCATTAACTGATCCTAAACAGGCGGGCAGCCGCTTGTACCGAGAAGCGATGGCCCTAGATAAGCGGTGGTCCCGGATCCAATCCTGAACCAGGGCGAATTTCTCTTTAACTGCAAAGTTTCTGAGAAAGCTGCGTAGCTTTCCTTTTTAACTATACGGCGGCCTGTCAGGTTTTTAAAATGAATATTAAAATATAGGCTTGCCGAACCTTCCATAGCTTCGGCCACCTGCAAGTCAGTTTGATGCTACTTATAATCAAGAAATCTACCTAGGCTTTATGACGATTCCTTATTCTTATCTCGATAATAGCTACCAGCGACTGCTAGTACTTTGAAAGGCTAACTAAGGCAAACCAGGGTCATGCACCAACAGTTAAGAGAGAAGGGGAGAAATAAAGCCGAAATAAAGTCAGTAACACTACGACTACTCATAAATAACTGGAAATAAGTGCAAAATGGATATATGTCCAAACTGGATATACTGTATCCAAACTGTATCCCATATCCAAACTACATCGAAACTGGATATACTGGATATATCCAAACTGGATGTGCAAGACCAAACTGGATATATCAGAAGCAATTCTCCTAATTGGTAATCCACAAGCCTAATCGTTGATTAGCTAATGTGATTCACAAGGTTAACTATGAATAATGTGTCCCATCGGGCCATTGCTGTTCTCGAAGTACATTGCATCACGACGCACTGAATTGTGGTGCATGTGTTCCGACAGATGACTTCGCAGAACGATGGGCCTTATAGCAAGTGTACCCGAATGTAATTCCTTGCTAGGTGAATCGTACGTTGCGCACGTCATAGACGTGTCGAGAATTTCTACGCTCTTCTGATTCCTCAGTGGAGTTTTCTTGATGGTTTTCTTGCTAAATAGTGCTCGTAGGTGTTTGCAACCAGTAACGTACAGAAATAATAAGGACTCTTGAGGGATATTCATGAGCCATGCTATGCATCCACAACAAAAGTAAAAAGTTCGCATCAGGAAGTGCGCTAGGCAGAGGGACAGAATTGTTTACAGCCTGTTGAGGAGGTGAGGGGTAATTATAAAGCTTAATTCGGAGAAGTCTGGTATACAAGGAAACGTAGAATAACTCAGCTGGTCGAGATCTTCTGATGACATTGTCGTGTTCAGTGGGTCTGAAGAACACCTGGAAGCAACGCTTGAAGAACTCAACTCGGAACCCTTCATTGTAGGGTAAAAGATGGGTGCGAAGAAATTGAATGTAATTACCAACAAACGTGCCCTGGCACCTTGGAAAAGCTGTTAGGGACGATTACAACTGCGAATGAGATATCTTTGGTAGAATTATAATACGCTGGGGGGCGTTCTGCAAGCACTCGCGTAAGGAACAGAACGCTGCCTCTGTCACTGAAAATTACACAAGCAAGGCGTACTGCCAGAGATGTATTTGCATTTGATTTATTGTTGTGTTTAAGGCGCCGAAACTACACCCTGGCAATGAGGCGGGGCGTATTGGAGTACTTCAAAACAATGAAGTACCAGTTCTGTAGTGATATTTTGCCCCCAACACAGCTAATGTCTTTTTTGATTAGTAGAGTCTACAGGTACTATGAAGCATTAAACCAGATATAGTAGATTGGAAATAGGCCTATATAAGCGTCTCGTACACGAAATCCTTTACTTTTGGCCGGTAGTTATTATCGGGGAATAGGCAGACATAGGGGTGGCTAAATACTATTGCCTTATGACGCCAATTTCGGTGAAGAGAGCGGATACGTACGCGGCCGATGATTTTTCTGCGTTTACTTTAATCTCGCCTCTGTAGGACAAAGGTTCTTACTTCTTTTTGAATTTTGTCATCCATCTCCCAATAAAGATCTGCTATTTGCTTTCACAATACCCGTCCCACTAATCTTAATTAAAAGAATGTGCTACTGCCACCTGTGTGTTCTTTATTTTAAGTGCGAATGCACTTCTTAAGCGAGCCTGAATCGTCCGCCGCCGTAGTCCGCATAGCAACAGCTGCAGGTGCGCGCGCTCCTCGTCTTCCATAGCAACGGGGGGAGATGGGCGCGCGCTGCCGGGCCGCGTCCCCATGGCTCATTCTTGTTGTTGTTCCTGCTGGCATGACACATACCCACGTGGGGGATTGGCCAGGAATCGGGCGTGAGAAGGGCTAATGCACCCGCTTAAAGGAGTACTGACACGAAATTTCAAAGCTGAGATCCGCTCTAGCAATCAAGTACAACGACAACACAAATAGGTGTCTGTGAATAAATGCATCTTTTTCTTTGTAGTTGTGTGTGTGTGTGTGATCTCTCTTTCGCGAACATTACCGAACCGCGCAAATTGAACTCGTGCATTCGCACTTTCACATTCTTCCCCTCGGGGAAATGCGGGGAATTTTTTTTGCCTGAAACATGCCTAGTGTTTTCGTTTTGCTGAAAAATGTCGATAGGTATCATGTATGTCACCAGTTTCAGTAGTTTCGACCAGTCTGTCTTATATGTACTCGTAATTCTTTGTCACACAACCTATCGAATTTTGGCAGGGGGGCTAAATCACGTCAAAGAGAGAAGAACCAAAATGTTTGAGTTCAAATGACCCAAGCAAGGCTCGCTTTTCAAACGCTATTGAGTTCATACACATATTGAACCATGGTGTCCAGAATAGCAGCTGGATACCTTACTTCAGTGCTTCCTCTGCACATTGTCGGCGGCGAAACAAGATCAAGTCTCGTGCATGATGCATTCACGTCATACCATATTTCTGGTGACCGCGACGGCACGTGCGTAAAACAGGTGCAGGAGAGCCACGGAGAACTATTATTCAAGGTAAGCTGTGATGGAAAGTGCTGCAAGCCTGCTTGTCGAAGCAAGTCGCGTCAAAAGACAAGAAAGAAAGAAATAGAAAGAAAGAAACCAAAGAACCCGGAAGCAGTAAACAAGCCTTAGATAAGCAATGTAAGGGCAAGCCGTTATTCTTTAGCCTTCAAAGATCGTCACTTTTGTCATGCCCATTTCTTTCTATCAGCCTTCCTGGTGTCTGCTTTCAAATAGGAACTCAGGGCTTACACCCAACCATCCGTTATGTATGACGAATCTAAAGAGAATGCAAAGCAGCCTATTATTACTTCGTGCTATTTATTCCCCCGGATTTTCGGAATAATGACTAAACTTCAGTTGCGATGCAACGTGGTGTACTACTTGTTTATTATCGCCAGGTGCAAATGTATATCCCCACCCTGTGTTTGGGAGAGACGTGTGAATCTTGCTTCCTTTCTTTAACAATGTCATCTGTCTTTCGCTCTCACTATCGCGTGAAGGCATCGAATATTGGAGAAGGCATTAGCCACTTATTTGACAAAGTTTCATGATTTTAGGATATTAAACGCCCAGGAGAAAAAATTCCAGATGGCCCAGAGACCAATGTCAAGGAGGGATTTCAAACTTAGAATAGCAACATCGTACGATTATTTCTATGGCAGTCTCATCGTTTGAGGGCAATTATTTGATACTTTTATCGCTATTTTTTACAAAACGTCTTCATAGTCCTAATTTTCGGGCATTTCGCGATCGGCGGGATTTGCAACGGAGGATAATTAATGAATTGCCCGGTTACACGCTTTACAAGTCGATATACTGTCAAAACATCCAGATTATACAGTCCCTGCATCTGGAGGTCGTGGGTTCCGGTGTGGTTGTCGGCTGTGGGGTGGTTTGCAGTCTGGTGGTTCACGTTGTGGTGTTTCGGCGTCTGGTGGCTCGCCGTGTAGTTGGTGCGCGTGTGGTGTGCTTCGGTCCGGGTTGGTCGGTCACCATATCAAGTACTGTGCCATGCGCTGCATACTGGTCTTGGGCAGCAAATCTGTAACGACGTTCATACCATCATGAAATAGCTTTTCGTTCCCGCCGTCTCGCTCTTATCGATGAAGCATAGTGAAGAAGACATGCTGTCATTATTCTGTTCCACAGCTTTTGTCATTGTAACAAAGCAGCGTGCTCCTCCTACGGTTGTTTGCTGTGCTATTTCGTATTGCCACTGTAGTACAACCCTCGCTTCCTTCCAGGTGTTTTTAATTACTCAATTCCCATTTATATCCATACCCAGAGCTCAACGCACTATGCTTTTACTGGGGCTGAGTACTTGTACTGTGCAATCGTATGCCCCTTACCAAAATAGACTTTCTGGAAGATTGGGTTGCTTGCCGACAAGTTCATTTCCCCGTACAGGCTGCTGCTTTCCGTCCATCAGGCTTTACACCTAACTTTTCTAAGATCATGCGTGCACGCATCACCACAGATTAAGATTTGGGAATCTAATCAGACACAGTTAACTAGACCAATACTATTCCTTTCGTGGCCACCGATGGTTGACCCATTCTTCTACAACACTGTTCGAACGTTATCAACTCGTATGGTAAAGACCATAGTCTTTCTTGAGCTACTAACACCCTAAAAGTTTGATCTGTCTATTTCTGTATGTGTCTGTAGGTCTGTCCTTGACTCAGCCATCCGCCGAAAAGTCACAGAAATTCTGAAATGAGTTTATACAAGCCAAACCTTCCCAAACAACAAGATCCACAATCATCATTCATACGTGTCAACACTGGGAAACAAAAGAAAATTTTTGGCATATTTGAGGGAACATATCAGACATAACCGATAGTAACAGTGTTCTTTTATTTGGAAATAGATTTGGGACAGATTTTTGTGATAACAAATGTTAAATCCGCATCGAAAGCAATATTTTGACCCGAGGATACAACACAAAGTCGTGCGCAAGCCTAGACCTCTTGGTGGTATGCCAAGTAACGGAAGGTTCCAATAAATGGCACGCGAGCGTTGGAGGACGGAAAATTTTTCTTTAGATAAGCTCCACCGTGTTTATCCTAGGAGGAGCGAGATGGAAGAGGAAGAGAGTGAGCGACAGGGTGGCAGAGAAAAGTGACCCTTACGTGGCAAGGAAGGCAGAAAGCTAGCGTCTTTCGAAGACATCTTCAGGCGAGTAAAAAGATAGACGTCCAATTTTCCTCCAGTGTTCACGCACGAGCCGCAATTTGTTGTCGCTACCCTTCAAAGAGTTGATCTCACCCAAATTCATTTTATCACACTCACAGCTGAAGGTGTCATCGATATTATATACAACCTTAAACTTACCGGCGCCACCGGGGGCTCAACATTACAATCTCGATGTAGAGCGGCATATTGTTTAATATCAGTTTTAACCAAACCTTTCATATAAGTTGCAGATAGCCTGCTTTCTCAGATCAAATTATGTCTGCGTATATCCTCCGCCTTGGGCTTCAAACGATAGCCAAAAGAAGCGAAAGCTTACTCCTTCAAATTCGTGCCTGGAATTGGCAGCGGTAGGTTTTTGTTCGCAGAGGTACACCACTTCTTTTATTGTCACATGACTCTACCTCAGTAAGGCGCTCATCGCTTTCCCTATGGCACACTTAATGTTCGCAGAGCAGAAAAAAAAAAAACGAAGGAAGCTTCCATTAAGGCGTAAGACTTGAAAGTAGCGAAGCTGGAAGCAGCCTTCAAGGCCGTCACGAAGGTTTAAGTCTCCGATTGCAGCCAATTTGCTTCTTCGCGGCCGCAGCGACCTTTGCCAATCATTGTTGCTATAAGTGTGAGCCTCTTCTGTTTTTTCGGAAGTGATAATCATTGGACCTCACCTTTGAAGGGAGCACGCTATGACGTGTCTTTCTCGTTCCGAGCAAGAGAGAGAGAGAGAGAGAGAGAGAGAGAGAGAGAGAGAGAGAGAGAGGGAAAGGTAAGGAAAAGGCAGTAATGTTAACCAAGCTACGGCCTAGTATGCTATCCGGCACTGTTCCCCTGTCCTACGAGAGAGTGTTGGTACGATT
Source organism: Haemaphysalis longicornis (assembly GCA_013339765.2). NCBI lineage: Eukaryota > Metazoa > Arthropoda > Arachnida > Ixodida > Ixodidae > Haemaphysalis > Haemaphysalis longicornis. Next base: position 82,985,426 of record CM023458.1, on the reverse strand, counting down.
ACGGCGAACGCTGGAGCTTCTTTTTTTGGAGGGGGGAAGGAGAGGGGAAATCTTGGCCAATCTCCCTGAGTGGGTATGCTTGGCTTGACAAACGTACGCAGGGGACGCTGGGCGGTCGTCGTGAGGCACGCACACATGACCAGTAGGCATTTTTTTGGTTTTGTTGGCTGCTGGGCGGTCACCGCGAGGCCGGAGCTCACGTTCACGTTAAGCAATTTCTTCGTATTTTCTACTGCGGACACGAAAAATTACGATTTGCTAAACAGCTTCGCTGTGAAAATGGCGGCCCTGAGAAACAATCCCAAATCTACTAACCGGTGCCGACCTCGAAGTGTGTGGCCATTGGGGCCATTACATTGTGATCATCTGGGGCGGAGTAGTCAAGCGGATCTTAGGAACTACCAGCAATACAGTGCGCCGCGAGCGCATCTTTTGCTTCTTCCGGGATGGAAAGGAGAAATATAATCGGAAAATTTACATATAACAGTGACAGCAATGAAAATTACCATCTGCATACTTTTTAGCACCCAGCCTTGGGTAGGATAAAAATTGGAAAATATGGTAAATACAATTTTTAATACCGATGTTTGACGTGGGTTCGACGTTGACCTTGAAGTGTGGGAGCATTATAATCTGATCATCTCTGGCTAAGGAGTCCAGTGGACGGTCGGCATTGGCAGGTGTTGGACGCACGGCAGCATCTAATGCATCTTCCAGGATGAAAGAAAATAAATATTCGGAGAAAATGAACATATTACACTGACAGCGAATGGAAGTTACCATTTGGAGAGTTTTATTACCCAGCAATCGGTAGGACAAAAAAAGGAAATATGTATGGAAAATACAATTTTAATACCGATATTCGACGTCGGTTGTTTTACTTATTCAAAATTGTAGTGCTCGCCCAGTTCAAGCTTTCCCTCACTCGCCCGTAGGGGATCAAAACATTTCATTTTTGGTTTGCTTTCTGATTGTTTTGTCTTCGTGAGTGTATCGTGCAAATACATTTGAAGCAATTCTTTGCTTACTGTGTTTCTAATCACAATTTCTTTATATCTGCACAAACCACACTCCATCACGTATCAGTAACTATTGAATACAGGAACAGGAACCCCGGATTCTGCCCTTATATGTTTAAAACTACGACTAAATCAGGGCTCGAACGTATTGTATTCTGACTATGCAACTACTCAGTAACAATCAATGGCTTTTAATACGTCACATATTCATATAAATCTGGAAGGTTTCTTGGCATCCGCTTTTCTAAAGCAGTTATTGGGTACGGGTGAAACATATAACCTTAGCAAACAGCCCATCTGCCCTAACAAGAGTCATTAACTCGGAATAATAGAACCAGGCCCTTTTCTTGTAATTAGTACTACAGGCAGATCAGATACATCTCTACACTGCTCAGTGCAAAGGAATTCTTGGGCATATTTCAGGAAAACCTTAAGTACATCAGCGAAAATAGCGGGAATTTCTATTTTTTAGGAATTCATCAGGCATTTTACGTTGTGAAGGTGTATAAGCATAGGAAGGTTGGTAAGCATAGCTGTCGTACGCAGTTTCTCTAGTACGATGACAGAAGAGAAATACCATTTAAAATGGCGCACGGCAACTCGTCTTGAGGACTGGACCTCCGCACTGAGGGGTTGGAAGAAAGTGGACACGCCAATGCTTGTAACTCCGACAAAGAGATGGCGGGGAGAACTTAGACATGGCCGACGCAGGCAGAACAGCGGCAATAAGTTGCTACCCTTTACTGTGTATCCGATGTACATCCTTTGCATCGCCGAACTGAGTTTTGGTGGATCTTTGAAGCCTCTAAATTCCTGACATAGATTACGTCTACCTCAGCGCATCACAGAAAAATTCTCTTCGTTTTGACCGTCACTTTCTAAAATTTATAGAGATTTTGTTGACGCGTCCGCATCGCAGTATCTAAGGTATTTTCGATGGAATGATTCTGCGAAAAGTAGCGGTGCCTTTCCAGTGACAAATATCAGTACGGGTAAAGGGTCACAGTTTTAAAGCTTTGCCTTTTGTCATGTTGAATATATACAGTGAAACATCTATCATCGCGATCGCTTTGGCGCCACCGCGGCACGCTGTTTCTTTTCTCACTTTAATCTGAAGCTGTGCGAGTAACCTATACACCTATACTGTGGCTTATACAGGTTTTTAACTAAAAAAGTAAAACTTTTACTTTTTAAAATCGAGCATGAATGCTGATGAAATGACCAGGGAACTTACGGGGGTGTCCAAGGGCTCCCACCGCCGCCAACGCCAACAACACGATGATCAGGAAAATCTTCATGGCTACATCAGAAGCTGTGGAACTTGTGCCATTTGAAGGGTTCGTGTTGGCTTTAAATAATACCAACACACATTTTATATATTATCGTTACTAAATAACTCAAGCTTCCTTTGGACGGCGAGTGATAAACGAACGTCCTGTTTGTCTTGTAACCCAAGGTTAGAGAAAACGCAGAAGCCCATGCATGGTATTATCTCGACCTCTTTGTTTCCCCGCATCTGCAGTGAGACCGATCTTCCTCTAGACGCGGAACATGCGGCGAAATCAGCTTCCGGCTAAATGTTCCCCAGCTAGCGTCACTCGACGCAGGGCTCTTCAAGAAGTTGATGTAATGAACAAAGCTCCTATACTTCCCACCAACAATCTACCACACGACAAAAAAAGATCAGCTTCCTTAGACAACGGCAATGAGCTGCACGCGGACTTGCCCTGAATCCATCCGATATATTTTTTCCCGATGTGTTTTCTGGCTAATAATGAAGTAGACGAAGCGATCCTCAGTGGCGCTTCGGAATTCAACATTCCAAATTGGCCTTATTTTAGAATCACTTCACTGGTCGTGTGTAACAGCGTCACAAGGATCACGTAAAGAATCCAGTGACGCAGAAACAGGCACCCGGGAAAGGAGAATATTCTTTCTCATTTGAGCTAAAATTTCTGTTAAATAAATCAATATACCCGTACTGCCTGTGGCATCTATGGCACAACGGCTTATTTTGTTTTACGTTGTTACTTTCTATACAGAGAAATAAAAGACGTTGTTTAAGGTTGAGACGACAGTTGAAAAGTAAACAGTGGAGGAAAATAATGGGCAACGCAGCACCGTTATGTACACTCGTCTTATGCGGACCATCACACATGAAATGAAATTTGTACTCAGTGGCTCTTAAGGAACCCGCAGACTTTGGTGTCCTGTCCCTGTCCGTATTTTCTGGACTCGCTGGGTCATGCTTCCTACCCACATAGTTGAGGATCGCATTTGTCACCGTATAGGCCACCCGAAGCCAATGTCGCTTCTTGTGGAGTCCGCCATTCAAGAACTGCTGGTGGAAAAGAAGAACCTCCGCCGCGTCACGCGTGGTCTACTTCAACCACGCGGAATTGACCTGCGGAGTGGTCTAGCTCGCTGGAAGGAGGTCCTGCAGCGGAGGCTTCGAGTTGGAGTGGCGTTATTCCCAGGACGCTTGCCTGCCCCCTATCACACGCCGTTTCCGTACACCCGTTCTTTTTGTACGCTCGCTGCGTCAGCCGCTGACATGAATGAAGCCTCTATTTAATGGACTTGCCCAGCACTTAAAACCGTCCACATGTCACATATCCGGGGCGGAGGGCTCCATCCTGGGAAACCCCTAAACCTCCACCGGCGAATATGGGTCTCTCAGCACCGGTCTCTTCTCGCCTATCTCAATGAAACGGCTGTAGTGCTGTACCTTCGAGCACTTACTTTGTGCTCAAACGCATGCTCTCAGAAAATTCATAATTCGGGGAGTTACATGTCCTTTGAAACTCCTATAATAATAGAGAAAATGTTAAGGTGCCATTATTACCCCTTTAAGAAGAAAACAAAGCGGTTGATCATCATCATAGGCATGTGAATGCACACCACTGCGGAAACCTCCACTATCGTCTTTCCACCGCCTCCGGCATTTCCTACCTGCGACATCAGAATCCATTCTTCACCGCTGAATTTTCTTCTTCTATCGCTCGGTCGAGGTAGTTGTCTCCGCTACCTCTAGTGCCGTCTTTCGATAGCCGCTGTGTTCCCCGCATCGTCCCGATTGCTGTCGGTTCCGTTACAGCATGAACAGCTCAATTCCCCTTATTTCACCCAATTGGAGCTATTATATCTTCCACCCGATTTTTTCCGCAGATCCAAGACTTTCGCTCCCTATTGCTAATCGTTACTACTATTATCCGTGTATCCATCGCTTCGTTGGCCTTACCTCTATTTTACAGCGAAGCTGTATTGCAGCTTCCTTCCGGAGACGGTCGATGTCCGCGGTCCACTAGGCATTGGCACGAAAGCTTCTGGCGAATGCTCTGTACGTATGAACCTTACAGTATTTTTCAAATACTTCGTGCGGTAACTTGGCCATTGTTGAGCAGCCTTTTCTAAATACCGCCTGGTATCTTGGCTGCCCGAAATCAAAGCTGTCGCTCATGCGGTTAGCGCTTGCGATGGGTAAGCAACTTCTAGTAGGCAACAGAGAGCAGACCGATGTGTCTGGAATCTTCAGTTTAGAATTTCAAGCGCAAAAATCCAGACAGGGGACGAACGGGACAAAGACAAGCGCTATCTTTGTCCCGTTCGCTTGTACCCAGCGCTTGTCTTTGCGCTTGTCTTTGTCCCGTTCTTCCCCTGCCTGAATTTTTGCGCTCGAAATTCGTACAATGGATTACCAACTAGCTCGAACCCCCACGTTGTGGAATGTTTAATCTCCTTGACTATATTGTTTTTGTGAAGCTGAATGACGTCGTTGTTTTCCAGGTTACCTTAAAGAGTTTAAGTCCTGGGGCATTCTTACAATTGTTTTGCGTTTTCGTTTATTTCATAGCTTCGAGGCTTACCGAATACGAGGCGAGTTCGAGCTATATCCAGGAAGCTCGTTTTGCACCACGAATGAGTGTTTCCAGACGCTTCGCGCCTGCACAGTACCCCACGTGACATGTGTTTCGTCCCTACGCGTGCTATTCTATTCAGCTGCGGCTAAATGACGCCGGCAGTTTGGGCTCTGTGGCCCCGAGGTACAGTTCGGGGTACTCGCGCAACGACCTTGGTTTGAGCACCAACGGGTGTACGTTTAATTTTTGTTATGCAAATTTTTTTCTAAACTCAATTATACGCGTTATTTTTTGTTAATAATGGTGATTTGGTATGTTTTATGTCGCTTTAGTGTCGGGGAAAAGACTTTGAGCCCATTTAATTAACGTTCTGCATCCCGAAAAGAGACATTTCCCGTGTTGCGCTGTGCAGGGAAGCGTTTGGAAATACGCATCCCAGATATAGTCTAGCAACGGCCGGACGGCAGGACCATGGAGCCACCGATAGTGACGAGTGTCTTGCTGCAAAGTTAGGCCTGCCACCATCAGATGTTTTCTTCGAATGTCCTTGGTTCCACGGCAAATCCAGAATAGATGGCGAATGTCCGCCGGATTCGTTGCAATGGCGCATGTTGGGAATTTTCCATGTCCGTGGTATTCCCCTTTCCATATATTTGTGGAGGCAGGAGCAAGCGCCACCTCCAAGGGGATCCTTTGTAGGACAACCTCCTCCATTCTAGCGAGGTCGAAAGGGAGTAGTGCCGAACAAGAAAGTATAAGAGCAGGCGTACGGCGTCGAAGGTCTTCCTTTGCAGCAATGATTTTCTACGAATTTGATTTGCAATATCTTATTCATACTTCCGTATACAACGCCCAGCGGGGCAAATGCGTGTAGCAGAGACCTGCTTACCGGCCCGAGGGAGGCGGCGGTCTGTCCGATGATGCCCAGGTCTTCGAATGGCGCGGGATCTGTGAACGCGTGTCCCCACGGAAAGATCAAGGTACAGGATCTTTCCCTGCCACCTTCGTCATCGCCGGACTCATATCCTACACCATACGACTCCATTGTTTCCTTTGAGTTTTTGTTGCAAACTCGCTACCAATGTCAAAGAATGTCTCTACCTCCCATCCCTTCCAACGGGAATTAATAGTATTCCTCTCCAGGAGAGCCCCGTAGTGTGAATACATCCTGACTCATCAACCTTTGAGGCCGAGTGCTGACGACGGCCTCTGCAACAGGCTTGTAACTACTCATATCCTACACCATACAAGTTCATTGTGTCGTTCGAGTTTTCTTTGGAAAACTCGCTACTAATGTCAAAGGATGTCTCTACTTCTGGTCCCTTACCGCAGCAGTTATTTTGTTATTCGAGCGGTCCGTTTGGCGTTGGTAATTCCGGTGAATTGGCCACCCGACTTCTCGTTTTGTCTTAGATGTTCTGAAAGGTGCGCGTTGCAGTTCTTCTTTTGGGCAGTGCTATTTTTTTACTTTAGATTTTTACACTCTATAAACATGCTAACCGATGCAGAGTCTAGCATATCACTCGGTACAAGGAACACCTATGGGGTACAATCAATACAATCGAAAACAAGGAGTCAGCTACTGCCCGGTTGCCAGGACCAGAAGAACGCTATATTCGGCCTTCTTTCTCGCGAGACTTCTCATTTAAAAGCGTAGCTGTTCTAGTGCTTGGCTTGACGACAGTCAGCTCTGGTGTCGTACGCTCCCTCCGGAGCAGGATCGTCCGTGCCGCAAAAACGTGTTCCCATTAAAAAAATTCACAAAAAGTAAGGAATACCCTAGGCTCTTTCCATTTTGCAATGCGACTGCTATTGTGCTCTTAAAAGGTTTTCTCAGCAATAGATTTTTGCTTAGAGGTGAGCCCACTTTAGAAGATTGGTGTAATCTTGCGTTTCGTAAGCTGGATTTCCCACTTTTCCTGTTGCGGAGTGAAGCAACGCCACCTACGCAAGGAGTATGGTTGCAGAAAACGGCTCGAACTCTTGCGTTGCCGCAAGAAAAAACTATATGACAATAACTTACAAAATATATTGCGCTAACTAGACATACAGAGCAAGGAATACAAACACAGAGTAAGGAAGATAAACGCATTTGTTTGTCTTCCTAACTCTGTATGTCCAGTTAGTGGAATATTTTTTGTAAGGCTAATGTACAGATTAGCACAACTGCACATTTTACTATATCACCATTGGGCGCTCAGACGACTCTGCCATTATGCCGAGCTTCATTTGCGTGTCAGCATTACTTATTCCACAGTGAAGTTGTAAACGTTGCACAATTGCTGTTTCCTGTCAATAAATGGCCATCTGCGGAGAAAGTATGGGTACCTAAAACCGCTGTGGCTGCTGTCTCACTAAAACTATCCGGAAACAAATTATATGACAATTAGCTTCGCTGGCCATCCTTATTCACAGGGTAAAAGAACACGGAATGTTTTCTTCCTTAAACCACCCAAGGCCCTCGGCGATCAAAATCTCAACCCATATTTCATGTAGCCTTCATTCGGCACCGTGTGGAAAGCGGGAGTCACACAAAAAAAAAATGCTGGCGATTACGACACTCCCTAATGCGATATTTTGGGCGCAGCAGCAGTGCGCCGAGGCAGCATTCACTCGTGGGTTCTCTCGACGGCAGCGATGATGAGCCTCTGCGTCGGCGGCGTGAAGTGCGTCTCAAAAAGGGACCGGGAACTGCGTTTTAAGCGAACGCACATCATAGAGACGCGCACGCCCCCCTCACGTTTCCGCCAAGCGTCGCGCCGTCGAGCGTCTTGTGCGGGCACAGAATACTGCCCCCTCCCCTTCCCCACCACACACTTTCGGAGAGTCTGGCTCGCGCCGCCACGGCGAACGCCCTCCCCTCCCAATTTCGCGGCACTCTCCTTCTTTGCTTTCTTCCACTCGTCGGTCTTCCTATCGTTCGCTTTTTCTTTCACTCGTTCATCTCCCCATCGTTCGCTCGGTCACGACGATGGCAACGCGGCTCAACCCAGAGACCGGCGACAAAGGGCTGAGCCCTGAAAAAGGATACGCAGTGCTTATCACGGCTTCGTTTAACATGTGCGCTACCAGTGTTCTCCGTTAAGACCTGTTTTCTCCTATCCTGTGGGGCAAAAAACGGGATCGAAACGGAATGAGCTACATATTCCCTAAATCCATCTATAGGGAAGGCAGGCCGTATTTGCTCCAGCGGCCACGTTTTACGGAACGCCTCTCGTTTTGCAGCATGTAGAAACAAGGAAAGAGGCGTAATAACAAGCCCCGCATCGACTGTCGGTTTTATTGTTTCGCTTTTGTGCATAGCTTTCGCGTCATGCAGAGAAGCCAACAGCAAGCAGACATTGTACTGCGGGAGCAAAATATAGGCATGTCGGTAAAAGTGTCGCGTTGCTCCGCATCGATCTGTCAACAGAGCGAGTGACAGGACAGCAAAGAAAGAGATTGTTGAGAGAGCGCATGGCGAGAGCCTACATTTGAGAAATGAGAGAGCTGCCTCCGCACTTGTAGCAACGTTACCTGGCTGACATCGAGTCGGAACGCGGTTATTGCACTGGTAGGAAGTTTATTTCCAAAATGACTTACACCTGTTCTACACGGGTGTTTCGAAGGCATTCCAAATGCCTTAAAGGAATTGTCTGTATAGTGCCCCATCGCAAATGTATAGGGGCACCTGCAAGTGATTGTTCAACTGTCAGGTGAAAGTTGAAGTGTAGTAGGGGCATTAGTCCCATTTGAACTTGCGAATCTACTCAAACCACCTAAAGCACACATCAAGAAAAGCTCGTTCTTTTGTAAAGACACTCAACTCGCCACAACATCTGCGAAGCATCATAGTAGTAGCGATGGTTATAGCAGCTGTAGCTACGCTTCGTGGTTTCTAACAGTATAGCCATTTTTAATGACGGTAGTCTTTGTTCGGCTATTTAAATCCGCAAATATTGCTCCGTTTGTCTGTATGTCTGTGTTACTTCGTCCTTCGACTGAGCTATCCAGAAAGGCTAGAAAAATACTTGAACGAGAAGTTTATATAGGCAAAACCTTTCCAAACCACTAACCCTGGAAGCATACTTCATACATGTCAACATTGAGTCGCAAAAAATTACGCATGTTTGAAGCAAAACATTACTGCAAACTGGTACTCGTACCGTTCTTTCAATTGAGAAGTATTGAGAAGCTTGACACATGCCATAGCAAATAAAAAATACGCATTGAAAGCAATGTTTTGTCCGCAAAATACACAAAAGAGCTCGCGTATTTCAGGGCGGTGTACCAAGTTCAAAAGTAAGAAAACAGGTGGCTTGAGACGTGCAACTCGGAAATATTGAATAGTCCAAACCGTCCCGTGTTTATTGTAGGGAGGACCGAAAAGGGAGGGGAAAGCGTGACGGGTGGGTGGGTAAGAGCAGAGTTACTTGATATGGGAGTTGCGAAACTCCCCATAGGCCCCATAGGCCCCATGCATCAAAAAGTGGCCCTATGATTGGTCCACTGTTTTGGATTTTCCCGTGCAGTGGCGCCATCTATTGGTGACAAAATAAACTATACAACGCGGTTCCCCGCTCGACGACCTGGGCGAAAAATGGCATTTGGGTGCTTGCGTAAATTTGTTGTGCCGAAGAAGCCCAACGTAGTGGTAGAGCCAAGAGTAGTAAAAAAAAAGCGACCGTGTGTTCAGCGAGATGCGTTGTCGCCTGCGCATTGTTGTCTGCTGCGCGTCATCTGCGGTCTTCGGGCGGCAGAAAAAAAAATTAAAAATTCGCTTCGACGGCTTTACGCAAGCTTTAAAGAACTATCTAGAGCCACTTGGTAAGCTACTGGATTTGTTTTGGCATTCAGTGTAATGTAGGCCGAACGAAAACTGCAAATTTAGCACTTCAGGTCGGACCTATGTTGTGACGGAGTGCCCGCGCAAGCGCCAATCGGTCGAGGCAGTTGCGCAGACCAAAAAACTATCGCAACAAAAAACTGCACTTATATAAACAATGAGTAACTTAGGAAAGTACAAAAATGAAAAAAATTATGCCGCTTTAAATTAAAGTTTAACATTAAATTGTCAGTTTGAATAATTACTGTGTTTTTTGGATAGTGCGTGCGGTGGCTCCGGTGGCGCCACCGTACGAACGATCCAAAGCAGGCGCCAGGCGGTGGTCCAGGTGCGAGCGGTTTTTTGGGGCGCAGTTTCGCAACTGCCTGCTCTGGGTAAGATAAGGGAGCTATTTACTTGGTAGGGCCGGCAGAAAACTACCGCCATTCGACGACATTTGCAGCGAAGTGAACAAATACGCGGCCAATATTTCAAACAAATTTATTGAATATAAACTCATAAACTGCTTCTACATGGTGAAGCCACTTAGCGTGCGAGACTTTCGTGCCCAACAGGAGCAGATCAACATTTCTTAATGTTTTAATAACATCATCTTGTCGATCGTTTTATGCTGGTAATCCCAATTTTCACGTTTGTCAACCGGAAATCACGTGAAAGGAGGCACAATTAAGATTCAAATCCTAAGCCACGGTGCCCACGGAGGAAATGCGATCGGAGGGATGACTCCCTGAAGTCTTCCATTGCGTTGCCAGTCCCGGAGGACATCTGCGTCTCGACCTGCACCAAAATTGCATCATTTGGAGGGTTTGTATGATCAATCCTCGATGTCACCTGCTTAGAAACTACGTGTTTTATTCGCATAATATCTGCTTGCTTGTGTGTTGTGATTTCTATCGCGGAGAAATTAGAGCTGATTATTGTTTCTTTACCGTTGACTGTCCTAGAAAGCAGTCACGCGAATCAAGAAGAGTAGCCTTAAAGTATTAGGTTCACATGAAGCGAAAAATAAATTGAAAGCGCTTTGACGCAATCTTTTAAATAAAATACACGGTAGGAAATCGTTTTTCTACCGACAATACTAGACTTGCGAACAACATCCTATAAATATAGCCCCAAACAGGTCACCTCTATCGTCAGGTTAGTGTTTTATAGGCCTATAACGTTATATGCCTTTGGCCTGCGCGAATAGTTTTTTCTTAAAACTGGGTTGAAGGGGAACCGGTTATCCTGCCTCTGAATCCTTTAAAAATAGGATAGTGAAGCAAACAAATAATACAGATAGTGAAGAGCAAGTAACTGTCGAATAATTATGGATTGGTGTTATGAAACCACTGTATGGTAACAAAAACAATTTCAATGACAATACCATTCTATAAATGGTTTTCTGGTACGCACCGCTACTCGAAAGACAGTACGATTTTAATTAGTGAAAAATATTAAAGCGTCACTTGCACACTCCTTGTGATGTAGCAAATTCGGAAGCAGAAGTGTCTCTCCCAAGTACTTACCGATCCTCTCGCAATGAAAAATAAAAATAAAGCAGAAGTACCCAATTGCCTAACGCGTCCTGTCCTTATCACCACCATTTCTTCTATGTGCCACTTTCTTCCTCCCCGAAAAGACACTGCCTTCACCCCACCCTCCTCTTCCCCGCTGCTAGGCCATCATCTATCCACGTGGTAATAAATACTATTCAACTCAAACTCGCTAACCTAGCGCCATCTGCTGGGGCAGCGCGTGTCTTTGGTTGGCATTTAATTTTCTTGTGCCTGGAGCAGCAGGAACCAACATCGCTTTTTAAATTTTTTTTATCTCACTTACTCTTCTATAGCTTTTTTGACCCGTTTGTTATTTCTATTTGATATTTCAGCAAAGACTGCCACGTGTACTGTTAGTAAAAGAACGCAGGTACTCGCGGTTATGGGCTAATTTTTGCCTCCGTTCGCAGGAGGTTTCTTTCGCTGCTGAACGATGTTGACATGTATCAGCCATGCTTGTAGATTTAAGTAGTTTGGAATGGACTGACTGCAGATACTACGAATTCAACAGTCCTTTCCTACCTTTTTTATCTTTCGAGCCATCGGTTTGTTTGGATGCCATCTTTTATTTACGGCGCCGGATTCGCGATGCACGGGATTTCTCAATTATAGTTGAAACTAGTACTTCAGGTAACAATAAGTGCAGGGAAACGTTCTTTCATAGCATGCAAAGGAAAACACACAACAATGGTATGCTAGAGAGGCACTTATCTTAGTGTCGGTGCTGTTAGTGGCATCTATCAATTAGCTGCATATTTGGTGAGCTTGTACGGATCCATGTACACAAAACGCGTGTCTTGCTTTTGAAGTGATTTGAGATGCGAAGCATCTCATGCTCGGGGCTGCGTCCCTCCCTCTCTCGTCGTTGTCCGCCGTCCGCACCCCCACTGCGAATGCCTCGCCAGGCAACGCTGATGACGATTGCGGCAGGATACCCCTAGGGATTGGCCAACGAAAGAATTCATCGCGAGATAGCTTCGCGTTCAACCACCGTCGTCACCTTCCCGTAAGGGAACCCTGAGTACCACACCCCCACTGCGCATGCCTGGCTAGGCACCGCTGATGATGATTGTGGCAGGAGGCCCCTAGGGATTGGCCAACCAAACAATCCATCAGGAGATAGCTTCGCGTTCAACCACTTAGTCATCTTCCCGTACGGCAACACTGAGTAGTATGCGAGGCATTCCTCCTCTCCTCCTCTCCTCTCCTCTCCGGCATTCCTCCTCTCCTCTCTAGAGCTCCTCTCCTCTCTGGGATTGCGCAACGAATGGCAACACCTGCGGCTCCGCACGCGATGATGTGAAGCAGCTTAGGGTCAGAGAGACGTGACGGTAGCCGCTGCATACTCCGCTGGGGGCGCCACTGTAGCTCCGCGGTATAAATGACGCGCGCGGGCGCTCCGCCCCTCTCATTCTATTCCCGCAACGCCGCGATCAAACTGAAAACTAATGGCAACTTGAGTCGACCAAAATGGCTGCTTCGCATACTTCTCAGGGTTCCCCTACGGGAAGATGGTGAAATTTTTTCTAGGGGACGAGAGGGGGTTACACATCCGTGTGGGGCGTGTTCTTGTTTTACACTCCATATAGCTGATGCTGGTGGTTGACATGTACCTCGGATATACCGGGAACGCTGGGGAATAATAATACCTGATATTCAATGGATCGTGAACGAGAACGATACCTTTGTATCCTAAAAGCCTTTGTACATGAAGTGGCACATATTCAGGCCAACGTCGGCGCCAGAACTCCTCCCATGATCGGTGTTCCCACGGCCTCGGCCATATTCCAGGTGGAAGTACACCGTTCAGCAGGGGAGGCTCTGTCCCACGCCCTGTGAAAAAAATGCAGTACGATGGCTCGGTTACAATTCACTCTTTTTCGGCGTTATATTTTTTTGTGTACCGATTCCATCGACTTCTTCGCTTTCGGGATGCCTGCACTATCAATTTAGCACAGTTGTTTAGTTAAGGCAAACTTCTGCATGACATTAGTTTTAAACACGAACTTAGAACAACATAGGAAGCGAAACGGCGCTTTCTAGGGCTGCACATATCGTCACCACCGATAGACCTAGGTTAGGCTTCCGGTATCTCTCGTAGAACAAGAAACTGCGCGGCCGCAACGATTGGCATTTCACTGCGCAGCCGCAGAGTGAATTGTTGCCGCAATCATATCGTCCGTCAGGTGACGATACGCAGTCATTCGCCGTCGAAGCAACGAAGCTTTGCAGTTTCTTATAGTAACTATCTACTCACTTGCCGCACTCGTCTTAAAACACCGTTCCGCCTCCAATATATATTCTCGCTTCGTGTTTATAAATGATAGCAAGGTACATGCGTACTGATAACCTCAACTGATGTTTACAAAAGTACAGCTGGCATTGCTTTATTATTGCAGTCCTTTGATGAACCTAACGTTTTCTTTGAAGCCTATATGCCCGGTTCCTGAGTATTCTTCAGAGCTCTCTCTAATGCGGAAACACAACCACAGCATCTGAAAAGTCACCCACTCTTCTTATGAAGGCAAGGTAGACTCAACACGCACAAAAACTTACCGTTTACAGCGAGGCTCGCTTGGATCACGAACGCCAATGCGGCGATGACCACGGTGAACTTCATGGCTCGATAGAATGGCTACGGGGGCGTTGAGCGACAAGGTTGGTTTCAGCCTTTAAATACACCTGGACAGCATCTCTTTATCATTCCACACTTACAAGAGAGCGTCTGGTGCGGAGGCTTCAGGTGGGATGTGTCGGTCAACATCCACTCCATAGACTTTGCGAAAAACCCGGAACTTTGTTGATTAGATTTCGTGGGTCGGAAATGGGTTAAGAAAATAAAATGCTTTCTTTTTTCCACAGCGCAAACTTTCCGTAAAAGTAGGGCATCTTCTTTCAATAGATAATACGTCCGTTCCGCATTCCCGAATAGACAACTCGGCCGCATCGCGGCACAGCTGCCTTTTTCAGTCCATTCGAATTTTTGTGAACACCGCAATGTACACTTCCTTCTTTCTTTCTTTTCTTCCTTTCTTTCTTTCTTTCTTTCTTTCTTTCGTATTTCTTTCTTTCCTTCTTTATTTATTTATTTATTTATTTATTTATTTTTGTCTTCACAAAAGTGGGAGGTGACCAGGGTAAAAGCCGTTCTGCGACGGCTTGAGGGTTCCTTGGCCACCCGCAGCAACGACTGGCGCCGATCACAAGCAAACACACATAGCCGGCATGAACAATTTGCAGGGAATTATTGAAGATTACGCGAGAACAGTGATCATAACAACACTTACACATCTGCAACTGCAACTGCAAGTACGATAAATACGGGAACAAAGTTTACAAATACAAGTTCTAAACAAGTTTACATGCTTTAGTCTCAGAGCTTGACATAAATCAAACAAATCATAATATACTTTTCCAGGAATTTGCAAAAAATACAGGCACTATCTTGTTCAGGTTATAGAAGGGTGGAACTATAAAAAAAATACAAGCATTTAGGAAACGATGCAAAAAATATAAGGGAGTTCCGCGAAAATAATAATGGACAAGGCAGTTTCATAAAGATGCAATGACAGCAAGAAGTAATAAAAGCACCTTCGTGTTAGGCCGCGTATAAATCAGTTGAATAAGCAGCGCTTAGAAATGCCAGCTCTATTCCCTGGCTATCAAACGGATTCAGCAAACGTGGCAGGTTATTTGCAAGCATTTGCATTTCATAGTTTGTGCGAAATTTTGGAACCTTCCATTTCTCTGCTTTCCTAGTTTTGTAACACAGTTCATTGTTATGCAAATCAGCTATTTCAGTTAATAATGAATTATTCGTTTTAATGCTAGTAGATAACTCTCTGGCTAGCCGATATTCATAGATATCGTGTACTCTCATAATTTTGAACTTCCTAAATAGTTGCGCGGTAGGCTTGGTATATGGCTTGTTTCTAATTATTCAGAGGATTCTTTTGTGGACAATTAATAGTTTTGTTAGATTTGTTTCGGTAGTAGTACCCCAAACTAAGTAGGAGTAATTTAAGTAGGAAGCAAATAAGGCATTATAAACCAGAAGTATAACAGTCTCAGGCAGAAGGTTTCTGTTGCGGTTCAAAATGCCAGTAATTGAGCTGAACCTTTTCAATAGATAATTTACTTGGTCATCCCAGTGCATGGTTGCCGTGAAATAAACACCGAGTATTTTAACCGAATTTACTACTTCTATTTTTGATGACCTGAATAAGATTGGAGACTTAAGGAACACATCTTTTCCTTTAGAATGATAGACAATTACTTTGGTTTTTGTGGGATTGATTTTAATTGATTTTCTGTGGTCTAAATGTCCGGTTTTGACAAAATGTCTGTTACCTCTAGACACAATTTCACTACTAGAAAATGCTGAAACAAATATTGTGGTGTCACTGGAGAAACTTCTGGAGAAACTATGTGAATATTTGAAAGAATACATGCCAATTTTCTATTTTTACCTAGAAAAAGCGGCTTAAACACAATGTTCACGCATAATATTGTTGGAAAAACTGGAATATTAAATGCCTTTTCTTGGATCTTGGTCGATGTGTCACATTTAGGCTGTTTATTTTTGCAGCGGTTGAAATTTGCTCTGTATTTCAGCCACGTTTTCCTAAACTTCATCTTTCATTTGCGAGCGTGTCTACATATTATTCCCGTATATAGATATGTGCTTTATAGGCGTGTGAAATATAGATGTGTGCTTTATATATGTATATAGCGTATGTGACTATCATATATGCATTTATGCAGTCGGGCCTCTTGCCTTAGGATGCACTTATGGGTGCGTAGTCCGAAACCTGTCCGTGTTTACCCTTGTCTGTGCTTACCATGACCATACCCAGATTTTTATTCTAGGCATTATGTCCCGAAGCCTCGCACTCACCTGCTGGTTCTGCGTACGAAAGACACGGGGAAATTGTATTCATAAACACTGATAAATGCGACTCATAACCTTTGTGAAAGCCTTCACCTATACTTTTTCAGTGTTCTTAAAATGATTGTAGACTATTCTGTACAAGCATAGTAAACATCACGCTGACGCAGAGTTGGGGACAAAGGCTATGTGTACTTTTCGAAATGATTTTGATTTTAACCTGTGGGATACTCAGGTTCTTTTGTAATGTCATTGATTTTTTCAGTCCGCTACAGTGTTGATATCTTTTAGCATCCCTCCTTTTTATTACCTATTACCTTATCATTTCTCCTTACGTTTTTCACCTCACTGTATCACCCCTCTAGAGTAGCAAGCCCCGCCGTAAGGGGGGATAACCTTTTCAATATCCCTAAAACCTGTCTCTATCTCTTTCTCTCTCTTTCTCATCATTTTGGGTAAGCATTTCAATGACCTTAAAAGAAACGCTTAGAGGGGACGATATGACAAAGTAGCGCATAATTTATTGAGTTTAGAAACACAAACTGGACGGATGTCGCACTTCACGCCCACGGTGAAGGTGGAAAAAGCTTCGGTACGAAAAAGGCCTGCCTGTGCGGGGAATTACGAGGCTGTTTTTGACGCCAGAACTCAGACCACGTCCTTGGCCAAGGAGCAGGCAGCATGGCGGATACAAAGCGGGGTTACCTGAGGCTTCGATGACGCCGTCATTGGAAATGTGCGTCCCTGGATGTAAAAAAAAAACAACAGGAGATAAAGAATTACCTAGGCGTAAACTGGAAAGAAACCGGTGCTGTCGCAGACAGAGACCCTATTTCATTACAGGGTGGGAAGATGGGGGCTGTTCAACGAACTAGCCGAGACGAAACTCTGCTACTACGGCATTGCAATAGTTCTATTATAAGCTCAAGCAAAACTAATGAACTAACTTGACGCCAACACCTTGAACAATCCAGAATTTCATTTTTACAATCATTCGCAGAATGAACTGATATTCAGGTTCAGATACTAGTTTTCTTCAAATATTATTTCATTTATCCCTTACTCCTCTTACTATAATTGGTCAGGAATTATTTCTAAAAGCTTCAACTGAAAAAGCTTCAACTTTTGTTTTATCTTGTTTTAGATGTTTGTTTTATTGTAGATTACAAATTTTAGCTTATCTGTCACAGCATTTCAATCATGCCTCTCCACAAGTCTACAAGATAATTGTAAAAAAAATTGCCGCGTACGCTGGAGGGTCGAAGGAAATCAGCTGATAAGATTTCTCCCTCGAAGTTTTGCCCCAAGGCAGGCGTTTCGGCAGGAACAAATGGACAATGCGGCCAGAAGGGCTCCGAAACTCTTGTATTCAAATCTGCAGCGCTTTCATGTTCTCGCGAGATGGAGCAGCAGCTTTATCTGCAAAATAACGCGAGTAGCTTATCGCAGTGCTTATCGCGTCGATGACTACCTATATTATTTTTAGGCCAATAAAGAAGGTAGATCAAGACATTCATATTTTTTGCAATATGATCACCCAAGTCAAAGAACAAAACTTCTTAATGGTATAGCCTGTATTCATTGAAAAGTTTAGCTGTCAATTTCTTCATTTGGCAACACTGAAATGGCCGCGGACATGGCCGAAACGCCACAAACATGGCGCGGCTATGCCACTGCGGCCGCACGCCGAAGAACAAAAATAACACCGGCGTGCGTCATCTATTCTGTTTAAACCCGATCCTAAACGGTGGTGCCAACAGAGTTGTTATTTATTCGCACTCACATTGGAGTCGAGGCATTAATTGCGTTCGGCCGGGCTATAGAGCTTGGAATGTCCAACGATATCCTGCGCTTAGCACGGACACGGACAAGTACCGCCATCTCGCGGAGCCCGACGTAACCAGTGACGGCGCATTCGCATGGTTGCCTGCATGCGCGCCTCGCTATTGAATACAGGCCATAGTGACCGGAAGAATTATCTTGGCATCCGCACATATAACACTTAGGCAATGAAATTTCGGAAAATATTGGCGTTCTCTATAGATTAGTGGTTTAATACCGCTTTGGCTGAATAAACGGCTTCTTAACACTCATGCCTATTCTATAGCCTCGGACAGAATATTTGCGTGGGGAACAGCAAATAAAACAAAATACAAATGGCTGATTGTCTCACAAGAAGGGGTTCTCCGCATATTTGCCCATTTCCTATGGACACTATACCGAGTTGAGAACGGATGCACTATTTCTTCAGTAAAGTAAGCTTAAGGCTGACCAAATTTATTATATGAAGCTCTTACAAGTTATAAACGAAAAATATTCATGGTAAATATAACTACACTAGCGTGGAATACTTTTTCCGATATCTCAAAATACATACAGCCAAATTAAATTACGCACAAATTACAGCAGGAAGTCTTTTTTTGGCTCAACACACTGACATACTAAACCAAGCTGGAGACCAGATTGATTTCAAGTGCCCCAGAAACGAATTTAAAACACAGGTGAAAGAATACCTTTTAAGTCAGAATGTCTGCTTCAATGGCTAGAACTGTGTATGTTGTTTAGCCGCGACGTTTATTGCGCTGGTTTTGTAGTCGTGTCTATCTTTAAAACGCAATTAGTTGTACTCTGATTGTCCTATAGTACTTCATTATACTTTACTCTGATATATTTATTCTACTGTATTGTACGTAATTTTTATTCTTCTTTTGTTGTTTGGTGCTCTACGCGTTGCTTATATATTTTTTTATTCAGACATTATATTTTCCAGCTTGTCAATTTTGCTTTTTCATGTAGTGTACTAAATGGGGCTGGGGCCTCTGTCAGGCTCTTGTAGCCTTAAGTACCAGCCTGCCTTCTCGTACTTCCGAGGAAATAAAATTTTTGAATCTTTGAATCTTTGTTTTATCTCCGTATTAGCGGGGAAGAAAACGGGAATTGATTCATACTGACAAATTTCAGACCACGATTGTTTCGGTAAACTAGGAGGACGCTTTTACTTAGGCGGTACTTTTATTAAAACTGCATCTGGGCTTGCCTTAAATAAAACTTACCAAATGCTTAAGACATCGCTGCTACCTTTGAGGAATTTATCGCCGGGAGCTATTGTTGCTAGAGTTACTCTCATATTTGCATCATTTTAGAACGGAGTTGAACTGTCTTGTCCATGTCACAATGAACACAAAGCTATAATTTCCCCATCAATATTAGCTGGGCAGAATATCTTGTAGAATGCTGAATGATTAGACGCAAGAGTAGAGCGATGACTCGAAATGGAACATACAACGTAACAAGTGCACAACTGCGCGTGCCAACTGTTCCGTGGTCCTTGCCGTGCTGAGCAAAGCAGTAGAGGGAGGCGAGGGTAGTCAATGTAGCTATAGAGATGAGCATTTTCTCGGCAGCTTGTTCTCCATCCAGCTGTGCGTAAAACTAATTTTGCTGCCGAGCAAACACACGCAGTTTTTGTGCGGGTGAAAACACGAGACAGCGGGCGGCTATTCCCTCCGATTCAGCGCGTGAACACGTGGTTCATGCAAGGTGGAGATGTCATTCCGAAGGCGATACTTCCGTGCGTGGGTTTTTCTTTGGCCGGATGCAAGAGGAATGGATCACGGAACGGGTTCCCGAAGCGCTACGGGAAATAAGCGGGGCAGCGCTACGGAGCAGAGCTTTACACGGATAGGATACCATAGAATTTTCGTGTTCCTACAAACCTTCGCAGTCTCTACGTGTCTTTGAAGCGCGAAGTGTTCCATAGCGGTAGGTGTTTCGTGGCACCCGTTTTTACTCGGCACTAGGGAAGGAAAACCACCATCGGCGCAACGCCTATAATACGCATATCGGAAGTTCAAATAGGAGGCCTATCGGAGCACTCGCGTCCACATCAACGTCCACAGTCCATCGTCCACAAAAAATAATGCTCTATAAACGACCGCCATGGCGGTTGTAGATTTGTTTTACCCGATTTTAACTTGTCTGCTCCTGCCGAAGGGTGCGTTTCTCGGTGTGATTAATTTCCCTTGCCGGGGTGTTTCACTGGACCTGTACCAGGAGCTAAGCCCCAAATGCAGCGGTGTGTAGTTCGAATAATCTTGATGGAGGCGGAGCCGTGGTGGGATTTGGCGTTCGATTTACGGGCTCCCTTATATAAAAACTTGAATGGAGTTTGGCAGAACCAAATCCTACAGTTGAAAGTTATCCATACATTTGCAGTATTGAATTTTAAATTACGAGCCTTCAGTGTATATTTACTCACCAAACGATTCGCACTGAAGGTCTGCGGATTTCTAACTGAGAAGCTGTAGGTAAAGGCTTTCGTGGGACAAAAGGTGGTAACGCGGTCTCAGCGCTGTGAGGATGGCATAGCCTCGCGAGGAGGAGAGCAAGCGCCAAGCCCACATGCAGCAGGTTAAAAGAATGCTTGAACGAGACGCTTATACAGGCAAAGCTTTTGTAAACTACAAAATCTGGTGGCATCATTTATACTTGTAAATATTGTTGAGCAAAAAGAAATCACTATGCATACTTAAGGCAAGACATCAATCCATAAGCGATATTTCCATTTTCTTTTAATGAAAATGCATGCCTGCTTGATTTTTGCAAAATAAAACAAAAAACGCAGTAAACAAATAAAAGCGCTCGCGGAGCCGCCTCGTTGCAGTGCTCAAATTAAAATGTAACAAAAGGTAGCAGTTGATGGCACGGGCAGTGGAAGCACTCCGATTCGCATTGCTTCCATAGACGCCTTGCTGCACTAGACTTCACCACTTCCTCGGAGCGTGGCGCAATCATGGCGAGGCAGTGCTTGTGGACGAAAACTCTGTTTACTTTTCTCGCAGTATCAGAGCTAAGAGAGTTGCTGTAAAGCTTCTGAACATATACATTTTAAATATGCGATCATCTACTCGTTAAGACTGTTACATAATGTATTTGTGTAGCGATATTTAGAAATTTACGGGTCATCCTATACATCTCTATTTGTATGGCGATATATTCTGCGATGTTTTGCTGTTGCGTCCCCCCTTTCCTTTTTTTCTTCTTTCTCTCTCTCTTTTTCCACTTTTCATCTCACTGTATTATACCCGTCTGGCTCAGCAACAAGCCCTACCGTTAGTAGGGCTGACTTCTTCAGCTTGCATTAAAGTTCATCTCTGACTGGCTGAACCCGTGTCGCGGCGTGTACATCATGTCGACGCAATAACTCCTGGAGGCCCACTGCCTTCGGCTTAGTGAGAAACTCTGGGATATCTACGGACCGGCGTGTCACAGTCTACCATGCGGAGAATGTGGAACGTGGCCTGGACTAGGGTGGTCTAGAAAATAAAGTTCTCTCTTCATCTCTCTCTCGCAATTAAGAATATTCATTAAGGGCTCCAGTTATGTGTGGAGTTCCGCATCACCCGTGTGCCGATACATGTGTTCTGCTTCTGACAATGAAATTTTCCTGGGAACCTTCGGTAATTTCCCTCGTTTTGTGTCATGTACTGAACAAGAGAAACCAGTAAAAGCATACGAGGGCAAAAGTGATGCCTCCAGCGTGGGTGTATATGTTACAGTTAAGCATGAAATATTTGTGCCAAACTCAGAAGAGAGACTCACGACCAATTGTGCATAACCCCGCATGGCTAGACCAGTTACGTCACCCCATAGAGCTTTTGGATTGGGAGCGGAAGCCGTCAGCGGTTAATTATGCCAATTTCAAAGGTTAAGTTAAAAAATGTACCCCAAACGCTGCATAAACGTTATTCGCTAGAAGATGCACCAGAAAAATAAATGCGATATTGCTTCTCCGACAGTTTGGACAGTACAGTACTGTTGATACGAGGAAACGGATAGTGTTGGCGTGTAGGCCCTACACTCCAACACGATCCGTTTCCTGAAAGATAGCTGGTGAAAAGTTTAGCTGTGTTCTTTATTTAAAGCCTTTATGAAGGTACTGTGCTATGTGAAGCCAGCTGGTGCAAACTTCCGCGGAAGTTGATTTTGCTGTGTATGACGCATGTGAATGCAGCTCGGTCGCACTGAAGATATTGGGAAAACACAGCGGGGGAGTTGATACCATGCACCATCATCGGGTTTTTCTCCAAACCTCGAAGCGGGACGCCGACCGGAAGCTCGATTATCGTGCGCCAGCCAAAAAAAGGTTTGAGTTTTCCTAATAAAACAAATAGATAAGTACGTGTTCGAATTATCTAAAGTCGGCATGGGCGGTTTTACTGGCCTATTCTTCCGGGCCTTCTGAAGTAGCCATGAAGTCTTTCGGAATCATCGTGTTGTTACTGGTTAAAGCCGAGGGAGGCTTCAGTCTTTCCTAGTAATCTCCCTGGGTGTCTCGTCCCCATTCGGGATTGTCATAACAAAGCCCAAATAATACCTTACATTGTCGCACTATTTTTGATTATTTTGCGCGTTCACTAGAATTCGTTAGAAACCAAGTTACATTTTTGTTTCTTTCTTTCACAGTTGAAGAAATGCCTCGTGAGGCCATGCTTCCTACTGCTACCAGTTCCAGCGGTCCACTGGGCTCTGCAGACAAACTTCATCGGAATATAATGCCCGAACACGACAAGGTCCAGACAGGGGAATTAATCTGGGTTATTTTCACACGTCCGCTTTCTGGTGTTGCCTTTCCGACCATAAAATAGTCCAGAGGGGAAGCGATGGCACTTCGAAGGGGTGAAGTCACGTGGCGATGAAAACGGGGGTATGTTTGCCAAGGCAAATTTAAAGCTACCAGTTCCGAACAGAAATTCGAACAAGTACCCTTGCCTTTCTTTTTTCGATTATTTAAAGTACCAGAGAGCGCGAAACAAGCTGCGATAACTGGATGTAAGAAAGATCTCTGGCTGCAACTTGGAAAATCAGATATCAATACCCACTCCTTGATTCTTAGCATTCCAAACTTTCAACGATGCGGTCTTCAGAAGACGTGGCCTGAAACGAATGTATCTTTATACAGCTTTGGATAATCCATCAGTTTCAAAAGCGAAACGAAAAGCGGTTGATAAAGAAAAGTTAATTCGTTGCTCAAAAGAAGTCAACTAATCGTTACTTGAGGGAAATGACAAGAGTACCGTTTTCCTTGGTTCGTTAATGAACAAGCAAATCATTTGGTGCTCCCATATGAGGAACGAACACTCCGCGTAACAATTTTCATTGGATGTCCACTAACATTGGAGGTCCACTAACAAGGACAAATGAAACGTGAAGAAACCGCACAATGGAATGAAGCAGCATGTTCTTGGGCACAAATTTGTCTGAAACATGTCCAAAATTCCCATCAAACAAAAAACATGTTCAGGGAATGTGAGTGCCCGGCGTAGACTCTAAGTAGGCATGACTACACTGAAATCGACAGTGGTGGGCTTCACCAAAATGCTTCGGAACGATTAATCAGCGTGACAAAATGCCCGAATTTGGAGAATGATGAGGCCAAGCATAAATTTAAGGTAAAAAACTCTCCGCCGGGACAACACTGAACATCCACGCCTTACGGCATTGTCCAAGCGCAGATTCTTTTTTTAACTTTTGTCGCATCCTGCGCGTCATAATTCACCAACTTCGCAAGTTTGTTCACTCTGACTGGTTGCTCTGGAGCGTTGTAATGAAGCCCACCCACGGCTATTTCTTAAAGTGTAACAGGAGATAGTGGTAAGCGCGAGGTGTAGAGATAAATGTGTCTGGAGTGATAAGAACATCGGGAGACAAGAAAGTGGTCAAAATATTTAGGCCAGATGTAGTAGAACAGCCAGAAACAGTAGAAAAATTTCGCTCTTATAAGGCAATGCCAAACGCTGTGGGGGAGCACGAAGGCAGCATGTCTTCTTCAGCACGCGTTCTCGATAAGTACGGGACTGGGCTACAGGAAACATTTTTTAAGGTCATGTGCCTTTCGTTGCAGGTCTGCATGAAGGCACCTCTCGTCATCAGGAGCCCAAGACCAGGTTGCGTCGGGACATCATGAGGGATTTAACATCCACACCGAGAACCTATACTGCATGACGGGCTATCGACGTGGAAAACGGGCGTTCGGGCAACTCTTTTCTTCGACCCCACTGCAAAGCGTGCTTTCCTCAAGTTGAATGGGGGTCAGGACTGTGTACTTTTTGTTAAAAGCAAAATTACGATGTCTAATAAATGGTCTAATACGATGAAACCGCCATTTCAGCAGTCCTGCGTTGCTATGATTTTAAAGTTTAAAACGATCCCTTCACCAAGTTTCGACGGATATCATGAATTTGTTGATGACAGCCTTGAATTCCAGAATCATGCAGCGCTGTAAAATCTAGAACCAATACTTTGGCGAATAGTTAACACGGTGACCCAATGAAGAGAAAAAGAAAACGGGGTGAAAGAATCCTTAGGGGGAAACTTTAATTCTCTCCAAATATAAGGGCCGTGTATCTATTTCAGCCCAATGAGAACACAAACTGTTATTGAAGATTCATTGGTGAATCTTTAACAATGCGTGAGCATCTCGGCCATCTCCCCCGCGAACTTTAGCCTCGGCACACCTTGGTCCTGCTTCACAAGTCCTCAAAGCAGCGTCTCTCGCTAGTCTCTCGTACGCTATTACAACCATCCTAAGCGCTTAACCGTGTCAGTGGTCAGGTTTTCTAGCTGTAGCTTTGGCTGCCTCATGTTCCTTCGAGTGTAGAGCACTTTAGGGGCCCGGCTTGTAGTGTAGGTCGTACGCGGTCACGCGATTTAGCCACCGGAGTCACGCGGGGTCACGCACCCAAAAACAGGATTCGAAAAGGTGCCGGCCTGCCCCTCGATTCAGCTTTCCTGCCAAAAGTTAAGACGATACTTGAACGAGAGGTTTATATAAGGAGAACCGTTCGAAACTCGTGGAAATGCTGGCACTGGTGATACATGTCCCAATTTCTTAGCGCCAAGAAAACTGCAGGCAGACTTGATACCAAATAAGTGTATTTAACCGGCATTCCTCGCATCTATTAGTAAAGATTTCTCATTAAGTTGGTTTTTACGATATTAAGTAAAAACAGTGGCCGACGAAAGAAAAACGACGCGTTCAAAACGCCGCAGAAAGGCTCCAGCATGAGCGAGATGAAAGCAAGCCCAAAGGAACGGAAGTTTTTTATTGCGCCATTTTGCCACATGGCTTATGTATCAAGGAAAGAAAGAACAAGACAGCACAGAGGTACGACCAAGAAAGAAAGAAAAAAAACATGATGCCGGTACTCTACAGAAAACTAGTAGTACTTCCAAAGAACAGAACTCCTGCTCGTGCTGTTAGAGGCAGAACTAGAAACAAAGATAGAGGGACGCAAGCTGCGCCAGCAGAAGGCATGCGAGCCCTGCGAAAACAGGTAACTTTGAATTGCATTGACCAAATCTCCGTTCTGTTCATCAAAAGAGGAGTAGACAGAGAGGGGAAGAGCATGTGGGGTGGTAGAAATGAGAGGGGAACAGCGCCAGATAGCCCCTATGACGAATCACTACTCTGCACTTTCCACAGCTTTTACGTTGAGCGGAACTGCATTTTTTTCTTTTCCACCTGAATCGGCATTCCCTCGGAGTCATCCGTATTTGCTCTTCTTTTGCGGCCCCACACTAGCTGCACACTCTATTCGAGAACGCGGGCAAGCGTTCATGAGAGTCACGGGACCACAGTGAAAAAACTACACAATAATTATTTTGTTGCAAAGATGAAATTCAAAGACAATCGGTACCGTGTTGTTGGTTGATTGAGTTAGATGTAGCATGCGAATCGAAAGTTCCCGAACACAAAACCGAGAATGCAGTCCTTGTCGTGGTTCACAATGCGAACATAAATTTTCCGTCAATATTTCAATATTTACCGGCCTCATCGGTGTCGTGGCCCCGTCAGGCGTTAATTCTGCCTATAGCCACGCCTCCCAAGACAAACTTGTAATAAAGATTGTCTTGAATAAATTGAAATTGAAGATTTAATTGAACTAATGGCCCGGATGTAATTTGCGCGGGCGAAATGGTCGACGAAAGACAGCCATGATAAACCATGATCTTACAACTGTTCTCCAGCACAAAATTAAACCAACTCACCCTTAATCCCATTTAAGAAAATATACCCTCTGCCACTCTAGACGAGAACACTTAGGTTCAATATTGTGTGCCTTTTTTAATAAATAACAAAACACTTCAACACGTCGATTTTTAAAACAAATGCGGCTATCATCCTGCAATCAAGCATACTCTGGAAGTCACAAACTGAACAAGTTTGTTCAAGGCTGACCTACGGGAATGATGTTCTACCAAATGTGCATGGATGTCTTGCTTTGGGCATACTTTCTATAATATACTATTTTTTGCATAGTCACAGTGACCTGAGTTATTGCCGAGTCCTGGGGCGGTGCGTATATCACATATCTAGAACCACTTCTTCAGCTGCAGAAGCACGCCGCTACCGCCTGCGTGCGTGCTGCACGTTTTGTTTAGTGCTGGGACGCTCCCTGTGCTTGGCGGCTGAGCCCGCCTTCCCCGAACTTGTTGGGACAAGCGCCCGCCGTGCTGTTCCGGCCGGCGGTGATAACGTCAAGGTAGTTGCAAGGTGGAATGAAAACATTTCTACGTGGAGCGACATGCATTTCTACGTGGATAGACATACGGCCAGAGCCGCCGCTACTACCCACTCCATCATCCTTCCATTAACACATGCGACGCCCGACTAGGGTGCAGACTCCAGATCCAAGCACACTTCAACAACCCTATTCTTCATCACATATCTACCGCATATTTTTAAAACTGCCCATCTGCCACACTTCGAATATGACGTGCCATCTCGTATTGGCAGCGCCGGCAATCCCGATCCCCCCTGACCTACCCTACCCCGGAGCAGTGGGAGTGCGGGCTGAAAAGCTCTCAGCTCGAGACACACGAACGTCTGATCTCCCGGGATAGAGAAGAAGCAGCGGTCGGTCGTGGCTTCCTGAACTGAGAAGACGCCACCCACCTTTATTTTATTATATTTTTATTGGCTGAAATAAACGTTTCCACAACAACAACAACAGCAGCATGCGGAATACACGTCGGCCCTCAGTGGGCAAGTGCTGCTCTGTCGATATGTATTACTGCTCAAATTTTCAGGCTCGTACTAAGTGAAAAAAAAACCCAGTGGTGAGTGTGGGACATTGTGCCAGTGCGGGTGAACGTTGCAATTCGGACGTGTAACATTGTGTGTGTATCCGGACACACACGAAACACAAGAAAATTCCAGTAATTAGCATTCGCCAATGCCCCGCTCTGGGATTATGATTTGGTTCTTTTCAGAGCGAGCGTTAGATAGCCTCATGCCTAGCCTAACGACGTTATCAGCAACATTCGTAAGAACATCGAACCCTGCTCTCCATAGTAGGGAGCCGAGTGCGCACAAAGAGTATAATAAGTACAGCTAGACCAGACGTTACCCAAGTGACAACAAGACCAGGCTAAGCAAAGCGTTTGCTTTGCATATTTAGGTTAGCTGAGCTAAACCGCAGCCGTTTTTTAAGTAGCATCCCATTACTCTCTCGAACGTTTTCCTATTTGCAGAATAGTGTGCAGCTAGTGAAGGGGCCGCAAAAGACGAAGGGATAGAAATAACTGTTTATCGACTTTTCCTATAGGAATAGGAAAAGACGATCCCGCTGTAAAAAAAAATGACAGGCTGCCAACGCTAGTGCGAGAAAACCTGACAACTGAGACGTTTATAGCGCTTAGGACGGTTCGAATGGTGTATGAGACACGTGCGAAAACGCTGTTTTGCAGTCTTATGAAGCAGAAGCAAGGCGTCTGTATTTAACCTAGCCTCAAGTTCACGGGGGAGTGGAACGAGATGCTCACGTAATATTAAGGGTTTATGAGAGGTTCTTCAATTACCTTTTGTATTCTCCTGTGACTCAAATTCATTAATGGGCCTTGTATTTAGAGACACTTGAGTTCCTTCTTATTTCACCTAACTATATATCTCTTCCCCCTCTCTGTATTGGGTCACCGTGACGACTATTCTCGGAAATATTGGTTGGAGATTTGACAGAGATTCATGATTCTTGAATGATGAAGCTCTCGTAAACACACGCTTTGGTCAACAAATTCATGATATCTCGTGGACCTTCGTAAAGGGAAGCTTTTAAACTTTAAAACCACAGCAACGCAGGTCGGCTGCAATGGCGGTTTCGTCGCATGACAACATTTCTTAATATCTTTATTTTTGTTTTAACACAACGTAGACACTCCTGACCTACATTAAGCTTGCTTACTGCGGTCTTCAAAGACAGCAGAGAAGAACAAAATAGTTGTCATAACGTCCGTCTTCCACGTCGTCAGGCCATTACGTAGTATAGGTTTTTGGTGTGGATTTTAAATCACGCATGACGTCTCGACGAAACCTGGTCTCGGGCTTCTGATAATGAGAGGCGCCTTTGTACAAACCTGCAACGAAAGGCACGTGATTTTAAAAAAAGGTTTCCTTTTAGCTCGGTCCTGTACTTATCGAGAACGGACGCTGAAGAAGATATGCTGCCCCTGAGCTGTCCCACAGCTTTTAGCATTGCCTTATAACAGCGTGGTTTTCCTAGTGTTTCCGGGCCGTGATACGGCATCTGGCTTGAATAGTTCAGCCACTTCCTTGTCTCCCGATGTTCTTAATCACTCCAGCCACATTCATATCTACCCTCGCGCTGACCAATCTCTCCTGTAACATTCCAAGGAATTGCCGCAGGTTGGCTTCAGTACAACGCTCCAGGACGACCAGTCAGAGTGAACAAATCTGGTAAGATGGCGAATTAAAGGGACACTGAAGTGATTTGTAAACATTGCGGGATTACTAGCGCAAATTGTAGTCCGGAGTCCATAGGCCATGTTTCGACCACTCTGAACCGAATTTACGCGAATTTATTTAGTAGACAAATCAATTAGAAAATGCGGTCCTACTCTCTGCACCCTTGCCCATTTTTTGTGGCGTTTTCGTGTGACGTCAGGAGGAGATGACTTGGCTTGACTGCGCTACTGCACGGCACGCCGACCTTGCGACAAAGTCAGTCGGCCCAGCGTTTAGTACGCCGGCCGACGACGGGTCGTCGCAATTCGCTCGCTCAGTTGAAACTAAGCCACAACACGTTTGTGAATGGAAGAATGTGCCTTTCTTTACTTTATTAGTTTGTACGCTGTATCAAGCTCCGAGTCCGGGTCCCTCCACACAAGCGCTGCACAAGTGCACATGCGACGCTTCGCTGACTGGTACGCTAGTAGGAAAATCTAAGGCCACTTGAAGGCGGGAGAAGAGTAAGCGAAGTCAATATAGGTACTAAGGAAATAAAATCAGCTGATACTTTTACCGTACAGCGTAAAACTAGGGAGGAGGTCAACACTTTTTTGCGCTGGGTGAACAAGCACAGCGGTCAGCAGCACTACCACACATCTGCGAACGTTTTTACGTCTAAGAAAGGCAATTGCTAGACGTGAGATATTGTGGAAGTTTGGGGGACGTTTACTGCACGAGCGCTATACAACAAATAGTCAACTAAGGTACTTGAAATGCTAAAACTAAGTAAAAGTTTAAACTGGTTATACATTATATACCCCATATTTCCAACGCTGGCAGTGCTGGCTTGTAGCCGAGTTTTTTTAATGCCTGCTTCGACATTTCTACAGTACATCACACATCATGTCATATTGTAATGATCCGTCAACCCTACTTGGCTGACTCAGTGGCTTTAAAACTTTCTAAGACACACTAATTCGTCAAGCACAGGCGATCACTCAGGGGGATCATCCTCTGCATGAAACACTTCCCGTATATACTGTACGCTTTCGATGAAATTTTCCCTGACAGGCCGGGCATTGATATCCGCATTCCTCACCGCCATTCTCGTCCTCCATATACTATGAAGACTGATGAGCATGATGAAATCGTACGGCAAACCGCCCTCATTTTTCACGGATAGGAACCGAATTACGTGCGGTGTTATGGGTAAGTCTTCCTTTAACGTACGTTGGAGGACGTCCCAGTGCAACACTGGGTCCCAACAGTCGATGAAGACGTGATTTATAGTTTCTGGCTTTTTGCACAGACTGCAGTCTGTTGTCCACGGCACAAAAATGCCTCTTTCTGCTACCGAAGTATTTACGGGAAGGATTTCACGGTGTAGTTTGAAAAAAAAATGACTTAATTGCAGGTTTCACTGGCATACTTTTCACCCTCCTTAGAACATCAAGCCCAGTGCCTGTACCGTATAAGGACCTATACAGTGGCACGGGTAAACAAACAGCCCCTAAATCTTTGTACAGGCGCTTGCTGAAAACAAAAGAAAACCGTTCTTTCAAGAATTCAACAGACAGAGCCACTTCTCGCAAATATCTTCTAACCCCCTGCAAACTATATCACTTGAGGACACAACAAAGTCAGGTAGCACATTTTTCAATCGCACTTGAATTACAGTGCGCAAGAATGCGTCTTTTTGATTCCGCACAAAACAAAACCTTGCGACAACTTGTCGTAAAAAATAAAGGACAAAGACCAAGTCCTCCCTTTTTGACTGGCCGAAAAATATTAGAGCGACTGGTTCTTTCCCAGCTGGAAGACCAAATAAAGACAGCAAATACTCTGTGGATTCTTTGGGCATTAGCACGTGACATACACAACACTTGCAGCACGTACCACACTTTGGCTAACAAAAAAAAGGTTGCAGATAGTGGCACGGGCAAACATAGAAAAATGGCGCCCTTGCCAGTTTCTGGTTTTGTCCCTCCACTTTTCGGTCTCGTTACTCCAGTAGTCTCGGCTATCCTTATAATGCTCGAGAAGCACCCATAGATATTTTGTTGGTGCCGTGGTCCATTGTATGCAATCAAAAACGGCAGGGGTTGGGCACCAGTTCCCGTGCCATAATCCCGAACATTTATACCAGTTAATTTCAGCCCCAGATTTTTCACAAATGGACTTTACTACCTTAACTCCTTCGATTTTACTCTTGGACTTGAGCGCTAGGTATGTTGTTTTGCAAGTCGCAAGTTCGAATCCCCGATGGTACATGCTTTTTTTGTAAGTTATTTTTTTCGTTTGCGGCCGATGTTTTCTAAA
Organism: Haemaphysalis longicornis; assembly: GCA_013339765.2. Lineage (NCBI taxonomy): Eukaryota > Metazoa > Arthropoda > Arachnida > Ixodida > Ixodidae > Haemaphysalis > Haemaphysalis longicornis. The sequence goes on along the minus strand of CM023458.1, from coordinate 82,954,232 downwards.
CTGAGTTCACCATTTTTGGGGCGTAACGTTCACTGCTCCACGAGCGAGTTCGCAGACTGCGCGCAGAGTGACGATGACGCGCTAGCGAGTTCTCGTTGGCGTGCTGTTGCCACAAGCACCTACTACTTGCGGGCAGTGGGCACAGGCCAGAATCAGCAGAGCCTTGGCCTGGTGCGAACACGCTTTTTATGATACAGGCATGAGTGAGGCAAGCTCGGAATATGCGGAAAAAGCGCATGCCATTTAAGCATCTGCGGTGGCGCGGAGGGCATTCATCCACTGCGTAGGCCTCGGCTAGTGATTGCTACGATTCGAAGCCGTCCTGGGAGGCTTATATTAAGAATTTTACAGCCGACCACATGGCAGAAGCGCGGTATGGCGATTATTGAGATATCAAGAATGCCCATCCAGTGATAACGTCGGACGTCACGCATGTTGTTTTACAGAACCGGAACCGAAACTTGTTTGAATGCTAGTCTTCGACATCGTCCAATCACGGTGCATCTCCTCCAGACGTCACATTTAGTTGGTGCGGCCGCTGCAGCCCGCGCATGGTAGGTTTTTGGTTCTTTCGGGCTTTATAAAATAATTGCCTTCTTATCAGCCGGATAAACGACGAAAAGTGCGTTAAGTCAGCCAGTCTACGCAGTGCAAGCACAAACGGGAGCTTGACAAATTACTTCAGTGTCCCTTTAAAGGGACACTGAAGTGATATGTAACATTGCGGGATTACTAGCGCAAATTGTAGTCCGGAGTCCCAGGCCATGTTCGACCACTCTAGGCGCGTTTACGCGATTTTATTATAGAAAAAATAATCGAAATGCTGTCCTCCTCTCTTTACGCTCGCCCATTTTCTGTGGCGTTTCTGTGACGTCAGAGGGATGAGGTGGCAGTTGGCTGCTGCGCTACAGCACGGCTCCCGGCCTCAGACAGAGTCAGTCGGCCCAGCGTTTCGTGCCGGCCGCCGGCGGTCGTCGCAATCAAGGAGGTTAAAAAAAATTGCTGGTCGCAATGTTCGCTTAGTTGAACGAAGCCAGGACACGTTGTGAATGGAAGAATGTGCCTTCTTTACTTGGTTTGTTTGTACACTGTATCTAGCTCCAAGTCAAGGTCGCTTCACACAAGCGCACATGCGACGCTTCGCTGACTGGTACGCCAGTAGGAAAATATAAGGCCTCTTGAAGGGGGAGAAGAGTGAGCGAAGTCAATATAGGTACTAATGAAATAAAATCAACTGATATTTTTACCGTACAGCGTAAAACTAGGGCGCGGGAAGCACTTTTTTGCGCTGGGCGAACAAGCACAGTGGTCAGCAGCACGACTACGCATCTGCGAACGCTTTTCGTCTACGAAATGCAATTGCTAGACGTGAGCTCCTGTGGAAACTCGGGCGACGCTTACTGCACGAGCGCAGTAAACAAATAGTACTAAGCTGCTTGAAATGCTAAAACTAAATAAAAGTGTAAACCGGTTGTCAATATATACCCTATATTAGCAAGGCCTTCGCATCCCGTTCGTGGCTCAGTGGTTGGGGCGCTAGGTGTGTCACCGCAGGTGTTTTGCAAGTCACGAGTTCGAATCGCCGCGGGTACGTGCTTTTTTTTTTTGTAAGTTAACTTTTTGTTTTTCCGCGATGTTTTCTATATTGAGTCACCTTTTTTTGGGCCGCAACGTTCATGTCTACACGAACTAGTTCACAAACGCGCGCAGGCTGGCACTGGCGCGCTAGCGAGTTCTCGTTGGCGTGCTGTTGCCATAAGCACCGACTGTTGCAGGCAGTGGGCACAGGCCAGAATGACAGACCCTTGGCCTGGTGCGAACACGCTTTTTACGATACAGGCATGAGGGAGGCAAGCTCCAAATATGGGGAAAAAGCGAATGACATTTGGGCGTCTGCGGGTACGCGGAGGGCGTTCATGCACTGCGTAGGTCTCGGCTAGTGAATGCTACGATACAAGCCGTCCTGGGAGGCTTATCTTGTGCATTTTACAGCGCCAACATGGCAGAAGCGCGGTACGATGATTACTGAGATATTGAGAATGCCCATCCAACAAAGCCATTGGTTATGTTTTACAGAACCGAAACCGAAACTGAAACTTGTTTGATTGCTAACCTTGGGCATCGTCCAATCACGGCCCTCCTCTCAACGTCACAGCCTTAGTTGGTGCGGCCGCCGCAAACCGCGCATGGTAGTTTTTCTTCTTTCGCGCTTTGTAAAATAATTACCGATTTGTCAACCGGATAAACGATGAAAAGTGTGAATTTGAGCCAGCTACGCAGTGCAAGCAAAACGGGAGCTTGACAAATTCACTTCAGTGTCCCTTTAAGAGGCCAAGAATGCAACTAAAGTAAACGAAAAATAAAATCAGTGCTGGGATGACAGCGGATGGTGTGCATGTCTCTATTTTTACCTTACTTTTATGCTTGACCTCGTCATTAGCCAAATCGGCCCATTTGGTCACGCTTATATTCCGTTCCAGAGGATTCCCGGAGATTTCAGTGTGGTCATGTCTACTTTGTGTCTACGGCTGGCACTCGCATACCGTGAACATGTTTTTGTTCCTCATTAACCTTGTACAGCATAGAACGAAAATTAGGCCAGTTGGTAGCTGTTCATCTTGAAGGTGGAAGCGTCCACACAACAGGCATGGAAGTAAGAGAAAAAGTAAGCAGAAAAAGCAATGTAGAAAACAAGAAAGTAGAAAAAGAGAACAGTGGAAAGTACTAGACAGTAGGCGCCGTTTCGCTTCTGTTTTTTTCTACTTTCGTCTCTGTTGTGTGAGCGATTCCACGTCAAGATAACCTGTGTACAGGTCGGGCCAAATGTTTCACTAGCGTTCGGGAGCGGTGACTTCTCGTGCATCAGCAGGCGTATGGACGGAAGCCAAGTATTGCAAACAGGTCGAGTTCCCCAAGACAGGCGGGAAGCACGAGTTGCAGACAGGGTCGAGTTTCCGAAAGGTAGGAAGCAAAGTTCAACTCAGGCACATCGTCTGCTAGGTGGTTCCTTTTTGAGTGCGTCATAACACTCGCAGTTCGCAGCTCGTGCACTGCTAGTTAAAAATTCCGCCGACTGTAGATGTTCCAGACAAGTTTCTTGCCAAGTGCATTGTAATTCATTCTATCGGGCAGCCTCTACACGTTTCATTTGTCATTATAGTGCACTCTAACGCAAATGATACTGGCCCTACAATGTGCTTTGTGGACCGGAGTGTTCGTTCCTCATATGGGAGCACACGAAACGATACGCATGTTTATTAGTCAAGTATGGAAAACGGTGCTGCTGTCATGTCCCTAAGGGGACGATTAGTTGACTTCTTTTGAACCCCGAAGAAACTTTTCTCGGAGAAACGTAAAAGTGAACATAATGAAGGAAAACGTTGTCAACCGCTCTTCGTTCTCCTTTTGAGAACTGCAGGATTATCGAAAGCTGTATGAAGAACACCTGGGTAGTGCATGCGTTTCAGTCCCACCTGTTCTGGAGAACGCGTTAGTTGAAAGTTTGTGTCTGAGAACCAAGGAGTGGAAATTTACATCTTATTATCAAGGTTGCTACCAGTGAGCTTTTGAAATACAGTTACAGTAGTTGGTTTTGTGCTCTGTGGTATTTTAAAAAGGCACCAAAAGAAAGGCAGGTGTTCTTATTCAAATTTCTATCTAGAACTGGTAGCTTCAGATTCGTCTTAGCAAACACACACTGTTTCCATTGCCCCATGAATTCACCCCTTCAAGTAGCCACTGCTTTCCATCTGGGCTATTTTGTGGCCAGGCAGGCAAGACAAGAAATTGCGGCCGTGTGAAATCAACCACATCAATTCACCTGTCTTTAATTTGATGAGTTTGGAAAAATATTTCCATCAACTTGGGATGCGAGGTCTAGTGAATGCTGGTACTGGTAGCAGAGGGAAGCACGGCCTGACATGCACCGTCTTCAACTGTTCAAACAAGATAAAAAGAAAAATAATTAGGAAATGGTGTCTAACCAAGTTTGCTGACAACATATGTGGTGCAAAATAGTGAGAAAAGGATCGGTATTCTTTGTACTTTGCTAGGAGAACTAAGAATGGTGACGACATACCCAGGTAGTTTACCGGAAAGACGAAATGCTCCTTCGGCAACCACCAGCTACGTCTCAATGATCCCGAAAAACTTCATGACTACTTGAGATTCCCCGGAAAATGTTCCAGTAAAAGCGCCTATTCCAAGTTTAAATAATGCTAACACACACTTTATCTTTTTATGTTAAAAAAATGATGCACTCCTACATCTAAGCACGACTATGGTTGAAGGCGAAGCTTTCTCGTGGAGGACGCTTTCGCTATCGTCTGAGTGTGGACTGCGTTTTGACCATGTCGATATGAACTAAGGGAATATGCTCCACGCGAAGGGCCCGGTTCGATTCCGGCCGCTGAAACGTTTTTTTTTCTTTCACTTCACCCGCGATCATTCATCATCATCGTCATAGAAAGTTGGCTTTCCTGCAGTTTTCGCGTTATGGATGCCATCATAGAGAACACCAAGGCTTCGCTTTAAAACTCAAACCTTATTCCGACGGCGTAGGATAATAAAACGTGCTGTCTGCGTTGCTCCTCGACGTCTCGGGGAAACACCGGATGATGATTCATGATATCAAATCATCCGGTGTGATTTCCCGACATCTGCAGTGCGGCGGACCTGCTTCATATGCGTCATATCGAGCAAAATAAACTTCCGCGGAAGTTTGAACCAGCTATCGTTACATGACACAGTTCCATCAGAAAGGCTTCCAATAACGAACGCGCTAAAATTCTTGCCAGCTATCTACCACGCGCCGATACGACCCGTTTCCTCGGTCAAGAGTCGTGCACTGCCCACAGATAGCTGGAGAAGCAATATGGCATTAGATTTTCTGGTGCATTTTATGGCGATCGCCGTTAATGAAGCGTTTGGGGGTAGATGTTTCAAATGAACATCCGCCATTGGGCTAATTCTTAATATTTCACTGGCCATCTCAAAAAACTCCATGATATTCCTACTCCATGACTACATCACGTTGCCACGTGATGCATTTAGCCATGCTGGGTTATGCTTAGTGAGAGGGTTCCTTTCGTCTGGGTTTAGTACAAATGTTTACTAGTTCACTGAAACATATACAGCCGCGCTGGCGGAACCATATTTCACCCCGCTGGCTTGCACTGCTTGATCTTGTTAAGTAGACAACACACCAACGAGACATCTTGCCGAAGCTTCCTAGGAAAATTGAAATGTCAAAAGCAGAAGAAAAAATGCAAAACCCGCTATTAATCTGTACACACGCGTTATGCAGGTCACCGCACATATCACGCGCCTTTAATGAAACTTTTGTTTTGTAACTGCGAAAGAACCTATAGGCCTTGTGTCGGAATTTTTTTCGTGAGTTAAACATGCAGTGAAAGATTGTTAATTTTAAATTGAGTTATTCGAATTTATGGTTTGTTGAAATGGTATAATTTGGTTCGTTCGAGCTGCATGGAAGTTTATGTATAAGGAAGTCTGTAACTCGAACGCGAATAGGTCTTTTCCCCCTCCCCTTTCCGTATTTTTCGAACAACAGGCCGCCGCACTTGCGGCTTGACGTCTGGTACATGCTTAGAGTAACACACCCGGTAACTACACACGGAGCGCGTAGTTCGCAGATCGGAGAGAGAAATTAAGATCGCGTGAAATAAATGTCCAGTCATCATGACGGACGTTTTTAAAGTTGTATTTTGTGAGGACGTCGATGTGTGCGCGAGAGCTCCGATATGTCCACTACGCGTGACGGCGCTGGTTATTTTCTTTCGTCACGTGCCGAGTTAAAGCGGGTGCATTGGAACACCTAGGGCTATAGAACGTCTCGTGCTTCAAAGACATGTGGAACATGGGAGGATTTGTGTAAGGACTTTGAAATTCTGCCGGCACCCTTGCCATATACCGCTTTGCTGTAAAAACCATGTTTATCGACAACGCTGCGTAGGGTGCCCCTTGTATTTTCCGGACCGAATCGGGAACCAGTTTCCGCGATCTATTCCTATTATATCAGGACGAAGAAAATCCCATACGCGGAAGTGTTGCCTTCAGTATGACATCTCAAGCAAGCAATGACCACGTGCTCATTCGCTCGTACACAGGGAACCACCGCCCGCCGCCTATGTCCTTTTATTCACAGTCATGCGGCTTCTGTTTGCTCGACAGAAAGCTATATATTTACGCCCAAGTTGTAGGGAGAACAGACTGTCAAAATGCTGCTCACTTTAGCTGCCTTGACTACTGTTGCCACCCTCGGCTGCTTCGCTCAACACGGTAAGGACCACTAAACAATTGGCATACTGAGTTGTGTACTTGTTACGTCGTATGCTCCGTTTCAGGACATTGCGGTAATATCACGACGAATCATTCAGTATTCTGCAAATATTTCTGCCGGCTTAGTACTGACGGGGAATTATTTATTTGTGTTCGCTATCACATGGACAACACGATTCAACTATGTTCCAAAGTGATAAAAAATTGGGAGTAACTCTGGGAATTGTAGCTTAAACTGCTTAAAGGTAGTACGATGTCTCAAAATTTTGGTAAGTTAGTATTTTGGGCAAAACATTGTCGCAGATTCCACTAGTTGTGCAACGCTGGAGAAACAGCAGAGCTGTCGGCCCCACTCTCTTCGTCGGAGACCCGGCTGTTGCACTTGACACGGATTTTCGAACTTGCCACAGAAAGGCTCCATGACTGGCAGGCCGGGATCATTTTGGTCCACAGGCTTTCACATCACTGACAAAGTTAACCCTGTGAGCACGCGATAGAAGTGGTGGCAACCGGTTTCGCCTGAACTGGCTCGTGTGAAGTGGTGAAGAGAAGAGCACGCGAGTGATCACGCCACGAACGCTGGTCACACTCCGCCCAGTGTTTGTAGTACTCTTAGGAATAATCATTCAGTATTCTGAAAAAAAAAACTCTCGGCCCAGTTTGTACTAAACGGGAATTATTTTTTTGTCGTCGCTACTACATTGACAAGACTGTTAACTCTGCAAAGGAAAGTTTGACATCCACCTGTATGCACCCGTACGGCTATAAAGGAAAGCTATACAGCTTCCTATACAGGTGGATGTCAAACTTTCCTTTGCAGAAACTTACTCCGCCTTGGGGATTTCGCCTAAATCTGGTCGATTAACTGTTAAATCTGTTCCAAAGTGAGGAAACGAACTGACAGTAACTCAAGGAACGGTAACTCCTGGCGATAAATTACTGATAGGTAGCAGCTGTATCTGCAAAGTTCCTTCAGTTAATATTGTATGCACGAATTTGATGCAGTCGTAATAAAAGTGCCGCCTCAGTAAAAACGTTCTTCTAGGTTCCTGAAACAATCATGGCCTGAAATTGTCACGTGTTGATCTATTCCCGTTTTTGTACCCGTTGCTGTGGAGATAAAACTGCGAGAGTCCTGCGATAAGCCACTCGCGTTCTTTTGCAGATGAAGCTGCAGCTCCATTCATGCAAAAATATGAAGGAACTGGAGATTTGTATAGAAGAGATTTGGAGCGCTTGTGGCCGCATGTCCATTTGTTCCTGCCCAAACACCTGCTTTGGCGCGAAATTTCAACAGACAAATCTGTTCAGCCCATTTGGTTAGACCCTCCAGCGTACGCCGGTAAATAATTTTTAGAATTATTTTTAGGTCTTGTGGAAAGCCTTCATTGAAGGGCCATGACAGATAAACGCAAATTTGTAATCTACAATAAAACAAACATTTTAAAACAAAATAAAAGAAAAAGTTCTAAATTTTTTGGTTCACCTTATAACTAATTCCAGACCAACAGTAGTGAAAGGAGTGAGGGATAAATAAAATAATATTTCAAGAAGACTAGTATCTGAACATGTATATCAATTGATTCTGCGAATGCATGCAAAAATGAAATTCTGGATTGTTCAAGGTGTTGGCTTCAAGTTAGTTCATTAGTTGTTCTTCTTGACTTTTAATAGAGCTGCTGCCATGCCGTATTAGCAAAGTTTCGCCTCGTCTAGTTCGTTAAACAAGCTCCATCTTCCGGCCTGTAATGAAATATGGTCTCTGCCTCCGCCAGCAGCAGTTTTTTTTTCAGTTTGCAGCAAAGTATTTGTTTATCTCCTCTGGTTTTTTCTTCTCCATATCCAGGGGCGCACATCTCCAATGGCGGCCATCGAAGCCTCAGGTCACGCCGTTTTGTCTCCGCCATGCTGCCTGCTCCATGGCCAAGGACGTGGTCTGAGTTCTGGCGTCAAAACCCGCCTCGTAATTCCCCGCACAGGCGGCCTCTTTCCATTCTGAAGCCTTTTCCACCTGCACCATGGGCCTAAGGCGCGACTTTCTTCCCAATTTTGTTTCTCTACTCAATAAATTATGCGCTACTTTGTCATACCTTCCCCCCGTTTGCGTGTCTTTTATCTTTTAGGGTAATTGAAAGTAAAAGGCTTACCCAAAGTGATGAGAGAGAGAGGAATACACGTTTTAGGGATATGGAAAACGTTATCGTTCGTTACGGTGAGGCTTGCTACTTCAAAGGGCGTGATTGCAGTAAGTCGAACACCGAAAGGAATAAATGGTGAGGGAAAAGCTAATAAATTGGGGGATGCTTATATTAAAAAACACCGTAGCGGGGTGGAAAAATCAATAATAGGAGAAAAAGGCATGAGGACCCCACCGCTTAAAGAACCTCCGAAAATCCAAAATGATTTCGAAAAGTCCACATAGCCTTTGTCTCCGACCCCGTTCCAGGGGTGTGTTAAGTATGCTCGTAAGGAACAGACTATAGGCCTTTTAAGAACACTGACAAAAATATATGTATAGGCTATAACAAAGCTGGCGAATCACATTTGTTTATGAATAAAATTCCACTGCGTATTTCGTACTCCAAACCAGAATTTCAGTGGGAAGCTTCGGGACTTTAGGCACAGAATGAAAATCTGAGAATAGTCATGGTAAGCACAGGTTTGGGTATGAGGGCACGATAAACATGGAGTAGTTTTATACTACATGCGCATTGATAGACCCTCAGGCAAAAAGAGACCACATTGCATAAATACATATATGGTAGGCACATACACCCTATACGTATATAGAGCACACATATATGTTGTGCATATACACTAAGAATAACACAGCAAGTTTCCTCCGTTGCCAAAATAAACAACCGACAAGTGACACATCGAGCAAGACACAGGAAAATGCATTAAAATACTCCTGGTTTTCCAACAATATTATGCGCGAAGGCTGTGTTGGAGCCGCTTTTTCAAGGTAGAAATAGCAAATTGGCATGTATTCTTGCAAATTTCAACAAAGGTTTTCCAGATATCTATCTTGTGATCTTCGCAAAAATTGGAATGGCACTGATAAGAAAGCTGTGGCCGTGATTCCGCCATCTCAGTTGTCTATTCGGGAACGCGGAACTGACCGCTTATCTATTGCAAGAAAATGACCTGGTTTCCTTTGGAGTTCGCGCCGTGCAAAAAAGAAAGCATTTTATTTTATTTTTCTGTTTCCCACACACGATATCTAATCTACCGGGTTCCGGTTTTCCACAATGCCTATGGATGTTGACAGAAACATCCCACCTGAAACCTCGCCACCAAACGCTCTGTTGCAAATCACCGCAACGACCATCATCATCATCATCGTCGTCATCATCGTCGTCATCATCATCATCATAATCATTCTCATTCCATTGCAGGAAGAAGGCCTCTCCCGTTGACGCCGCACCGCTGCTGTCCTGCGCTGTTCAAGTCCATATTTTGCCCGAATTTCGTTCATTTCATCTTCCATCGGAATAATGGCCTTCCTCTTCTCCTAGACCCATCTTTGGTATCCATTCTGTAATAATACATTGTTCACCAGTTGTCCGTTCGTCTCCCCACATGACCAGCCCCAGTCCATTTCTATTTCTTTATTTGAACGATGATATCTCCTACTATAGTTTGCTCTCTGATCCAGGTAGCTTGTTTCTTGTCGTTGAGTGTTACCCCTAACATTATTCGTTCCATGGCTCGTTGAGCCGATCTGGGTTTGTTTTGTAGTTGTTTAGTAAGGCGCCAAGTTTCAGAACCGTATGTCATCATCAGCAGTAGGCTCTGGTTGTAGATTTTTGTTTTGAGTGACAGAGGTAGCTTACTTTTCCTTGTTTGGGAGAGCTTGCAGAGTCCTTCCCAACCCACACCTGTTCTGCGCCGGTTTCTCTCTCGTGGTTGGGGTACAGCACTAACCATCTGTGCGAGGTGGTTATATCCTGTTACCGTTGTGCTGCTGAGCACAAGGACATGGGTTTGATCCCCGCCGCGGCGGCAGCTTTTATGATAGAGACGAAAAGCGAAAAGGGCCGTGTGTTGGAGATTTCGGAGCACGATAAAGATCCACAGATGGTCACACTGAATTCGGAGCCCTCCACCACGGCCCGCCTCATCGCCTGTGTAAAGTCGCTGCGTTAAACCTCATGATTAATCAATCTTGTCTGGTTCTTTGACAACTCCCATCTTTCTGCTCTGACATGAAATATGGTCTGCGCACTCGACAGCGTCGTTTTGCTAATGACGGTCATCGAAGGCTCAGGCCACGCCGTTTTGTTTCTGCCACTCTGCAACCGCCTCGGCCTAATACGTGGTCTGAGTTCTGGCTTCCGCAACAGCCTCATAATTGTTTGCGCCGGCCTCCTTCTTCGATTCCAATATCTTCTCCGCCTGACCTTGTGCGTGAAGTGTGAATTTCGCAGGAATTCTTTTGCTCAGATCAAAAAAATTTTGCGCCACTTTTTTGCATCACCCCTCATAAGCATTCTTTTAGGTTCATTTAGGAATAAAATACACACCTTTTTCTCTCATACCTACCATACATTTCTGGCACGCAGCAGTAGTGGTGCGTGGGAGAAAGAGGAATGTTTAATGGATTAGAAAGAAATTAGCCTCATTAACGGCGTGGCTTGCAACATCAGGTGGAATTGAATACAGCAAGGCGAAAAAAAAAGGGCGAATGGGTCAGGTAAAGATAATGAATAACATTGTGGCTGCAATTAAACAAAACTGTTGCGCCGTAAAAAGATGAAACACAGGAGAGAAGGATCGGGGAACCCGAGGGTTCCCAGATCGAGCGCAGCGTCAGTGTGATGGGAAAAAGGCATTGCAGAGGCATAGACGCTCTAATTTCAAAACCACCGACAGCAGGATGTGTGAAGGTCTTCATAAAGGTTACGGATCGCATGGGTCGGTGTTCATGAATACGATTACTGCTTGTCGTTCGTACTTACACCAGCATGTGAGTGCGAAGCTGTGAGTTGTAAAGCCCAGAATACAAATCGGGGATGATCAGGGTGACTGGAGACGTGGGTGCGTGGTTACTATGAACACAGGGAACCCTTGGAACTACGTACCGCAGGAAAGAGGAGACCTGAATGAATACGTGAGAGTACAATAGGAATATACGCTCTATCTAAAGAACAAACATTTATATTGAGTATTCGCTCTAGGCCTATACGCTCGCGAACGAAAGCCGCAGTATAACGAACCGTGACTGAAACAACACAGTAAATTCTATCCACTGTGAAAATAAACAACAACCGCCGCGGTGGCTCAGTGGCTAAGGCGTTGTGCTGCTGAGCACGAGGTCGCGGGTTCGATTCCCGGCCGCGGCGGCCGCTTTTCTGATGGAAGCGAAAAGCAATAGCGCCCGTGTGTACGAGATTTCGGCGCACGTTAAGGATCCCCAGGGTGGTCAAAATCAATCCGTAGCCCTCCACTACAGCGCCCCTCATCGTCTGCGTTGGGTCGGCGCGTTAAAAGCTACAATCAATAAATCAATCAAAATAAACAAGAGACAAGTAACGAATCGACCGAGATACAGAAAGAAAATTCATTTAGACAACACTGTTTTTCCAAAAATAGTTCGCCTGGACATTGTGTTGTAGCCGCTATCCAAATGTGGACATGACAAGTTAGCAGGCATCGTTGCAGACTTTAAACATAGTTTCTCCAGAATTCTACCTAGCTGCATTTGTAAAAATTCGACTTGCACTGAATAAGGCCGTTCTTTCGTGTTTCCGCAGTGTCAGCTGTCTATTCGGGAATGCGGAACTGACCTAACACTCCCGCTTCACCCTGTTACTGTTATCTATTGAAAGAAGATGCCCTGTTTTCACGGGAAGTTTGCGCCGTGGAAAAAAGAAAGCATTGTATTTTCTTAACCCATTTCCGGCCGACAAAATCTAATCTTCAAAGTTCCGGGTTTTTCGCAAAGTCTATAGGAGTGGATGTTGACCGAAACATCCCACCTGAAGCCTCGGCGCCACACGCTCTCTCGCAAGTGTGAAATGATAAAGAGATCCTGTCCAGTTGTATTTAAAGGCTGAAACCAACCTTGTTGCTCAAAGCTATTCTATCGAGCCATGAAGTTCACCGTGGTCATCGCTGCATTGGCGTTCGTCATCCAAGGAAGCCTCGCTGTAAACGGTAAGTTTTTGTGCGTGTTGAACCTACCTTGCCTTCATAAGAAGAGTGCGTGACTTTTCAGATGCTGTGGTGGCGTTTCCTCATTAGAGGCGAGCTCTGAAGAATACCCAGGAACGGGGCATGTGGGATTCACGGAAAAACCCGCCGCGGTGACTTAATGGCTAAAAGGCGTTGCGCTGCTGAGCACAAGGTCGCGGGTTCGATACCCGACCGCGGCGGCCGCTTTTCTGATGGAGGCGAAAAGCAAAAACGCCCATGTGTACGAGATTTCGGCGCACGTTAAAAATCCCCAGGTGGTAAAAATTAATCCGGAGCAATGCACTACGGCGCGCCTTATCGCCCGCGTTGCGTCGGTGCGTTAATCCATACAATCAATCAATCTATTCAGAGAAAACTTTAGGTTCATCAAATGACTGCCATATTAAAGGGATGTCAGCTCTGACTTTGTAAACGTCAGTTGAAAGTATCTGTAGGCATGTACCAGGTATCTTTTATAAACACGGAGAGAGAATAATTATGGCAGACGGAACGGTGTTTTTGCGGCGAACGCGGCAAGTCAGTAGGATAATGTTACAATAAAAAACTGCAAAGCTTCGTTGCTTCGACGGCGAACTGACTGCGTATCGTCACCTGACGGACGAAATGATTGCGGCAGACAATTCACCCTGCGGTTGCGCAGTGAAATGGCAATCGTTCCGGCCGCGCAGTTTCTTGTTCTACGAGAAGATACCAGAAGCGTAACCTTGGTCTACCGGTGGTGGACGATATAGTGCAGCACTAGGAAGCGCCGTTTCGCTTCCATGTTGTTCTAAGTCCATAGTTTAAAACTAATGTCATGCAGAAGTTTGCCTTAACTAAACAACTGTACTAAATTGATAGTGCAGGCATCCCGAAAGCGAAGAAGTCGATGGAATTGGAGCACAAAAAATATAACGCCGAAAAAGAGTGAATTGTAACCCAGCCATCGTACTGCATTTTTTTCACAGGGCGTGGGACAGAGCCTCCCCTGCTGAACGTGTACTTCCACCTGGAATATGGCCGAGGCCGTGGGAACAACCGATCATGGGAGGAGTTCTGCCCGCCGACGTTGGCCTGAATATGTGCCGCTTCCAGTACAAAGGCTTTTAGGATACAAAGGTATCGTTCTCGTTCACGATCCATTGAATATCAGGTATTATTATTCCCCAGTGTTCCCGGTATATCCGAGGTACATGTCAAACCACCAGCATCAGCATATATGGAGTGTAAAACAAGAGCAAGTCCCACACGGATGTGTAACGCGCTCCCGTCCCCCTGAAAAATCACTTGAGAAGCAAGACACCCGCTGTGTGTAAATGCCTACGTACAAGCTCAGCAAATATGCAGCCATATTCTTGGTGCCATAAACAGCGCCTACACTCAGTTAAGTGCTTCGTAAGCATACCATTAATGAGGGTTTTCCTTAGGTTGATATGAAATAACGTTTTCCTGCAAATGTTGTTAACTAACTACCAGATATAACTATTATGGGGGAAACCCGCGCATCGCGAATCCGGCGCCGAAAATAAAAGATGGCATCCAAAAGGTGCGATGGCTCGAAAGATAAAAAAGGTGGGAAGAACGGTTGAACTCGTAGTCAATCCATTCCAAACTACTGAAACTACAAGGCATGGCTGATGCACGTCAACATAATTCGGTGCAAAAAGAACCTATTAATTCCGCAAACGAAGTCCAAAATTAGCACATAACCGCGAGTATTCCGGCGCTCTTTTATTAACTAGACACGTTGCAGTCATTGCTGAAATATCAGATAAAAAAACTGGTCAAAAAGCTATAGAAGATGAGTGAGATAAAAAAAAAACGCCTGTGTACGAGGTTGGGCACACGTTTAAGATCCCCAGGTGGTAAAATTAATCCAGAGCCCTCCACTACGGCGCGCCTCATCGCCAGCGTTGCGTCGGTGCGTTAAACCCCGTAATCAGGAATAAAAAAAAACCTGTCGATTCCTGCTGCTCCAGGCACAACAACAGAAATATCATACGCTGCCCCAGCAGATGGCGCTGTGGCAGCGAGATTGGAACTATGGGGAAATGACGCTGTGGCAGCGGCGGGACGATGGGGAAACGACATTGACGGAGGCTTTGGGATTTGGTGTGAGGAGGGAGGCCCCAACTTCAGAGCCATAGAGGTGACGAAGAGGCGTCTGGAGTGGTGGTGGAAACAAAAGTTGGGAAGAGAGAGTGGGACGTAAGAAGGGTAATATACGGAATTAGAACTGAGAACAGAAAGGAGGGGAGGGGGGTAAACAGGTGTGAAGAGAGGAAGGGGGGAAAGCGATGGGAGTTTTAAATCAGGAGGGGGGAAGGTGGGCTAACCCATTAGGTTTTGTTAAAGGGTAGGGCCGATAGGTAAAATAACGCAGGGCAAGTCGGTTGGTAACAACCGATCTCCCGATACAAAGGGAGGGTCTCTCTAATCATCATCATCATGAGTTGAATAACATTTATTACACAAGGATGGCCTATGGCCTAACCGCAGGAAAGTGAGAGTGGCATAAGATTGTCTACTCGGGGAGGAATAAAATGACACAAAAGAAACATGCTGATGAAAAGGACAGGACACGGTTAGACAATTGGTACTGCTGCTTTATTTTTGTTTTTATTGCGAGGGGGCTCGGTGAGTACTTGGGAGGGACACTCCTGCTACCGAATTCACTACTTGCGCTGCTGAGCAACGAGGTCGCGGGTTCGATTCCCGGCCGCGGCGGCCGCTTTTCTGATGGAGGCGAAAAGCAAAAACGCCCGTGTGTACGAGATTTCGGCGCACGGTAAAGATCCCCAGGTGGTCAAAATTAATCCGGAGCCCTCCACTACGGCGCGCCTCATCGCCTGCGTTGCGTCGGCGCGTTAAATCCTAAAATCAATCAATCAATTCACTACATTACAAGGAGTGTTTAAGCGACGTTTAATTGTTTTTAAATATTGAAGTCACACTATCTTTTGAGTAACGGTGCGTACCAAAAACTATTCATACAATGGTACTGTCATTAAAAGTATTTTGTTACCATACAGCGGTTTCATAACACCAATCCATAATTATTCGACAATTCTTTGCTTTTCACCATCTGCGTTATTTGTTTGCTTCACTATCCTATTTTTAAAAGATTCTAGGGCAAGATAAGCGCTTCCCTTTCAACCCAATTTAAGAAAAAAAACTGTTTCGCGCAGGCCAAAGGCATATAACATATAGGTCTATAACACACTAACCTGACGATACAGGTGACCTGATTGGGGTGATGTTAATAGGAAGTTGTTCGCAAGTCTAGTATTGTCTGTATAAAAATGATTTTATACGTGTATTTTATTTATAAGATTGCGTGAAAGCGCTTTAAATCTTTTTCTCGCTCGACGTGAACCTAATACTCTAAGGCTACACTTCTTGTCTCGTGAGACTGCTTTCTATGATAGTCAGCGGTAAAGAAACAAAAAATCAGCTCTAATTTCCTGGCAATAGAAATCAAAACTCCCAAGCAAGCAGATATATGCAAATACAACACTGTAGTTTCTTAGCCGGTGACTTCAAGGATTATCATACAAATCCTCCAAATGATGCAATTGTGGTGCAGGTCTGGACGCTGATGTCCTTCGTGACTGGCGATGCAATAGAAGACTTCAGGGAGTCATCCCGCCAATCGCATTTCGTCCGTGGGCAGTGCGGCCTAGGATTTGACTCTTAAGAGAGCCTCCTTTCACTTGATTTTCGGTTGAAAAACGTAATATTCTGATTACCCAACAAAACTGCGATCAACAAGCAAATGTTGTTTGTAAAACATTCACAATATTGACCGACTTCTGTGATTCACGAAAGTCCTCGAACGCCAAGTTGCCAAGGTGATGGAGTTTGTGAGTTTGGAATCAATAAAATTTGTTCAAAAATTTGCCGTGTATTTGCTCACTTCACTGCAAATATCGTCGATAGACAGGAGTCTTCTGCTGCCAATGTTACGTTAAGATCTCTCTTCTCCCCCACGCCCAAGCCTCGCGATCTTCCCTCGATTTTCACTCCTCGCACAATAAATCCGAATGAGGTTTGCTAACTCAATTCCCATATTCCATGCTTCAAAAGCTCAAGTCAGCTATTTGGCTACTTTGAACTTGAAAACACCGCCGTGAGTTCTACGAGCTCCATTTGGTATTTTTGGGTCAAAATGTTCTTTGCAACCAGTAGTTTTCATTTGCTATTGTAGGTATCAAACAAATAATTACTTTCTTTTTTTATTTGCGATAGTGTGCCCATCGGCAAAGTTCTAAAAGTACAAGTTGGCACCCGTTTCCCGGAGGAAGTCCAGAAGACAGCGGTGGTGGGGTGCCACAGCCATCGCTGGAGATCGGGGTCTCCGCAGTAGTTCAGTGCCTGTGCCGCGAAGGTGTCGGGATCTCCTGCACTCAGAGAACGGCACATCCATAACAAATGTATAGTGTCGGCGCCTTCGCGGAGCCGTACAGCAGTGGTAGTTCGTGGTAAACGGGCATGGTATCGCGGTGGTCACGCCCGCTTATTACCGCAGAGAAGAGGGGCCACCCCAAACTCGAAGTCTACGCAGCAGGGCCTCCTCCCGCGACCGAGCCCACTAGAAAGGTCTGTTCCCCACACAGCGATGAGAGAAATAAAAGAACTTTTCGAGTACCAGTTCTGCGTTGATGTTTTGCTGAAATATGCGTAATGTTTTCTTTTTGCTCTAAAAAGGTTCACAACTATGAAGTATGTTTCCAAATTTAGCGGTTTGGGGAAGGTTTCGTATAACCTTATCATTTTAGTACTCTTTTATTTTGTCCCGGATGGCTTAGTCGAGAGACAGGCAGACACACAGACATATCGGACAGGCGGACCAGAATGACCATGTTTAAATAGCCCCAAGAAGAACTGCTGGTAATAGAATTTGCCAGGCTGTAGAAAACCACGAAGCCTAGCTAGAGCTCGTAACCATCGCTTGCTACCGTGATGCTTCGCAGTTGTTACGGAGAGTTGTATAGTTTTACAAAAAAAATGAGCTTGGCTTTATGTGTTCTTCAGGCGGTTTCTCTTTAGGTCGCATGTTCAAATGGGACTTATGCCAGCAATGTAAGAGAACTTTGAACTGAAGGTTGAACACTCAATTGCAGGTGTCCCTATGTATTAACAATGGGGCACGAGACAGACAATTGGTTCGAAGACATTTCGGAGGTCTTTAAAAACCACGCGTGTAGCAAAGTATAGTTCATGGCGCAGATAAACTTCTTATCACTAAAACATTTCACTATATAAAGTAACCTGTGTTGTCCCCGATGTCCCCGATTGTTTAAAGTGAGTAGCGCCTTACAAAACAATCATGCTACCTATTTTTATCTTGACAAGCAAATTGCTGTTATATTCTACAGAGGCAATGCCATGCACAGTATCGGAGCATTGTTTTTTTAATGCATTGGAGGCCGAAGTTCACGTCTACGTGGTGCTCTGTGTAGCCGAGAAAACAAACACAAATGTCAAACCTACCCGCCCCTCTTCAAGACAGTAAGAAAGCTGGCGACTGTATTAACTTGAAGGTTAAGTTGTACAAGAACGGCTGCGTTCGCGCCTGGCACTTGTCTTGCTGTAGTGGTATAATCTCTTCTGTCTATTCCCAGAAAAATACCGCCACCGCTTATGCGAGGAACGCACTGGCTGGGCTCGCTTGGCCTGCGCGCAATTTGTGTGCTTCTTTATTGATTGTTACGGGAAATTAGAAAAAGCCATGATGTTGACTTTATTAGGGTTAGGGCAACCTTCTAGCCGGAGAAGGCTGGCTACGAGCCGTACTTGATCGGAACAAGAAAGATTTGCTGGCGACGTCATAGTATGCCACCTGCGTGTGGCTTTTCAGCAAGACAAGAAAGCTATGCACAAAACCGAAACACGGCAGCCGACTGGCCCTAGCTTGTCGATGCGGAGCTTCTGATGAAGCTTCTTTCCTTCTTTCTACGTGGTTCAAAAATGAGCCGCAACAAAAGGCGTTCCGTGAAAAGTTGCCGCTGGATCAAATTCGGGCCCTTTTTTCTGCACAGGCAGAATTAGAGAATACGGAGTTCGTGTTTTGCTGCACGAGCGAGAAGAAAACAATCTTTTAAAGAGAACACATGTAGAGCACAAGGCAAACGAGAGCGTGGTGAGCAATAAGTATCATTTCTTTTTGATGGCCCCTTTCCACACGGTGCAAAATGATTCGTAGATGTACTATAAATTGCGGAGGCATAAATTGAACAGTAAATAGTGAAAGCCCTTGAACCCTAAACTACACAACAACAGATTTCGATAGCGAAATAGTTTGAGGTTGTTTAACGTATAAAAAGCAGGGCTTCCCACTCTGTGAAGACTGTAGGTTGCGTAATGTTAGAGTTTTCTCACGGGCTTATTGCCATATAATTTATTGATATACTGTTCCAGGTAAAAACAACAGTTACAGCGGGTTTCTGTAAGCATACTCTATCCCTATATGGAATGGTATTGACAGGAAACATTTTTTCCATTTAGAACCTCCCTGTGAACTACCTAATCATAACAAGCAAATGAATCTCGATTTAATGGTAGACTTGCCTTAGCGGCTAATGGTCATATAATTTATTTCGGAATACTTTTAATAACACCGGCTCGAGCCGTTTTCTGCAAAACATAATCCTTCCGTGGGTGGCCTTGCTTCACTTCGCAACTGGTAATGTGGAAATCCAGCTTAAAAAACGCAAGATTACAGCAATCTTCTATAGTGGGCTTCATCTAAACAACAGGGTATTGCTGAGAAGACCTTAAGCCGTCGTATATCATAATTGGAAGTGCCTTGGGTGTTCGTTATTTTTGTACTTTTTTCACAGGGAACCCGTTTTTGCGGGACCGAGAATCCTGCTCCAGATACCCACAGCTGACTGTCGTCAAGCCTAGCCCTACAACAGCTACGCTGTTAAATGAGAAAGTCTCGACAGTAGGAAGCGGAGTATGGCGTTCTGGTGGTTCTGGCCTCCGGGCAGTAGCTGACTCCTTGTGTCCGATTGTAATGATTGTACCCCAGAAGTGGCCCTTGGATCGAGTGATATGCTAGACGCTGTTTCGGTTAGCATGTTTAATAAGTGTAAAAATCTAGAAGGAAATAAAATATTTCTTCCACAAAACAGAGTTGCAACGCGCCACCTCGCAGAATATGTAAGCCAAAACTAGGAGTCGGGCTGCCAATTTGACAGAATTACCAGCGCCAGGTAGGACGGCTCGAATAACAAAATAACTGACATAAGGAGGTATGAAAAGTACAGATAGTCTTTGACGTTGGGTAGCGGGGTTCACAAAAGAAACGTCGAAGAAAACAATACTTCGTATGGTGCAGGATATATGAAGTTGCAGTTATAATTGGAGAGGGGCCATCGTATGCACTCGGCCTCAAGGGATGATGAGTCTATGATATAGTCACAGCTAAGTGGCTCTTCTGAGAGAATTACTGCTCTTGTGGACCTTGGTGGTACCATGTACGCGTATTTACCGGTTAATGTTTTGAAACACACCATTCGGTTTCGTCGCTTACAAGAAAACGTGACAGCAGGTTACGGACTCTTTCACCTAAAATTCCTTCCGACAGCTTTACCCTCAGTCACCGCCGCGGCAAAAAAAGCCATAGCAGGCTGTCGCTGTATTTGGCTCTTGAACAAGTTTTTTATGTGCCTTGCATACTTTGCTAAGACACATTGGTGTTTTACGATCCTTTGAGTGTGGCCAACGTTCGAACCTTTCAATATGATTTTCTTCAAGCCTTCCTCCGAAGTAGCACTGATACGTTGAAACAATGAGCGTGGCCGTCGGTTTAGCGTGCAGAAAACTGTTTTAGCATTGGGAGCTTTAAAAAAAATGCTGGTACAAAAACAAAGTAATATTTGTATGTATTCTCCACTCTGTGTGGACATGTGTGTCCGAATCCGGTGTGCCAAATTTTCCTCAGTTATTACAATTTTACGGAACTGGGGAAAACGGAAATACGGGATATTGAACTAGCACACCATTTGAATAAGAGGAAAGATCCAATTTACTTGCGAGCTGGTCACATCAAGCGTTTCGGCCACTTTATAAATAAATTTAGCTCCTATCGTGCAGGTTTTTACGGGGCTATCTATGATGACAAACAGAACGCTACAAGGCAGCGTCGATTCATCTGGCTACGCAGACCTAGACCACTACGTCGGACTTGTCCACATCCTTTGCCGCCGACTTGGGTTTAATAAACACTCACATGAATGTTTTTCTCGGAATAAACAATAAAATGTCTGTGTGAAATATGGAACAATTGCAGTAATTTTTGTCACGTAATAATGCGCAAGCAGTTTGCTGCTATTTCCCTGATTATACCGGGCGTCCGTCGGTAACGTTACAAAATAGGTGTTGCTCCATATTCGTACATGCGTTCTTATAAAGGTACTGAAAATGCCTTATAACATGATATTCGCGATGCGATTACGTTCCACTACATGGTGGATGGACGAATATTAAGTCATTGAGATTGATTTGGTCAATAAGGTAATTTTTGGGCTATTTGTCCTTGCAAAGGTACCTGTGACTGCGTAAGAGTGTTAAATACTGTAATTAATACCAGTAGTACTACGACCACCGAACACTGCGTCTAGAAACGGTAATAATGCAAGTGTTCGACGGGCCTCGAATAATTTAAATTACATTGGGCCTAATTATGCACAATAGGGCAAATACGCCTAATTCAATTTATGCGAACTAGGCCCTATTGGTCGAATTGTGTAATTACAATGCTCGGAGTACATTGGAGGGATATTGATAAATTTAGCGGTAATGCCCGCGTTTCTAAAGATTTTGTTTTTTCAGTATCGTAGGCCTTATAGCGAGTAGCTTCGGGTTGTTCATTACTGCATTATTCATTCGTTGCACGCGTCACAGACGCGTTTAGAATTCCAACGCAAAATCAATTTTTATAGGAGTTTCCGCTGAGATTCTTCTTGTCAAGACGTCCACTGATTAGATTCAATCAACACTATCGAAAAAAATGAAACTGACCACCACTTCAGGAAACAGTTACGACGGCCATGGTATGGCGAAAACCCACGAGGTGTAGCAATCTCCCTTCAGACCTTTTTTGTGTTGCCTACCTAGTTCCATACTTGTTCAACGAAGTGCGCAGAATTGTGATACACAAAACTAATTTTCTGTTCTTGCAATTCTTTTAGTCATTAGAGCGTTGTTAACGGAAGTATTCAAGGTCTGATTGGGTAAGGTATCGCAATCAGTTGTGCGTTCATTTACTTTATGCGCCGCTACTTAACGAAAATCACGGCATAGAGGGACACCGAAATAAAGTTTTGAACCGTTGTACTGCCTGTAACTGTAACTAGTGACAAAATACCAGCGACCTCTGCGGTTCACATCCGAAAAAACCTAAGGATTCTCGCTTGTCCAGAATAATAAAGTTTTTCAATCAATCAATCAATCAATCAATCAATCAATCAATCAATCAATCAATCAATCAATCAATCAATCAATCAATCAATCAATCAATCAATCAATCAATCAATCAATCAATCAATCAATCAATCAATCAATAGGACAAACCAAAGAAGTTTAATTGAACTGACTCCATCTTGAAGCCCACAGCCGTAAAAAATAACGGCCCGCGGTTATTTTTTCCGCACTTAGACACACCTTTGGATTGAAACACTGTCACAGCAACTGTCTTCGGATAAGTCAGCTTCTTGATCACCCCTCTTGTATTGTAAAAGAGCGGAATTCGCAAAGATGAGACACTGAGTCCCGTGATTCCTCACGCTCTTAAACGTGCTACTGAATATAATTGTATTGCGCGATAACTAAACTAAAGGGGTATGTCGCTGTTGAGACATCAAACTCGGTATTAGGATGGACTAATATTTCACTGTTAGCAAACAACAGTGCTTATATTTAGAGCTTTCTGTATCATGCGCAGCCCTCGGTTGGGTCGAATGAGTCAATTCGATATTCCTACGCCGAGGAAGATGGAAAGGGAGGCGCAAAACAATTTCTTTTCCATGGGGACACGCGTTCACAAAGCGTACGATCCAAACGCTGCGGCCTAATCGAACAGACCACCGCCGCTACCGGGCCTATCTCGAGGTCTCCGCTTCAGCATGCATCTGCCTGGCCCGCCGCTGTAGTATACTGGCTCTTGACTTGATGTAAGGGAGGGACATGCGCTTTAAAAGCTTACAACTTATTCCTAGTGCCTCAGGACTTTATTGGTCAACCGGCGGGATAAACGACCACGTAATTATAACTCACAAAAATTGTGATGCAGAACTGCGCACCTATCTCGAGCATCGAATAAACTTCTGTTTTGTAACTGCGAAAGAACTCAAAGACCTTCTGTCGGAACGTTTTGATGAGTTAAACATGCAATAAAATATTGGTAATTTAAATTGAGTAATTCAATTAATGGATTGTTTCAAATGGTACAAGTTGGTCCGTTCACGGCTCCATGAAGTTTATGTTAAGAAAGCCTGTAATTTGAACGCGAATAGGTCTCCCCCCCCCCCCTTCCCCCTTCTCGATTATTCAACGACACGCCACCATACTTGCTGCTTAGCGCCTGGCCTGGTACATGCCCAGAGTAACAGCCCGGAACTACACACGGGGCGCGTAGTTCGCGGATCGGAGAGAGAAAGTAAGATCGGGGGAAATATATGTGAAACCATCACGGGCGGACGTTTTGATATTATTTTTTGAGGACGTGGATGTGGACGCGGGAGCTCCTGTTTGTCTACTACGCGTTGCGCCACTGTGATTTCTTTCGCCCCCGCCGAGTTAAATCGGGTGCCTTGGAACACCTCGGGCTATTCAACTCCTCGCGCTTCAAACACACCTGGAGTTTCTGATTTTAATCTACGGTACCCTAAGCCATATACTACTATTGGCTTTAAAAGCCATGTTATCGGCAGAGCTTCATAGCGCTGCCTTGTGTATTTTCCGGGGCGCATAGGGAACCAGTTTCCGCGATCTATTCCTATTACATCAACCCGAAGAAATCCCACACACGAAGTGCTGCCTTCAGTATGACATCGCAAGCAATCATGACCACGTGCTCATGCGCTCATAGCACGGGGAACCACCGCCCGCTGCCTCGTCCTTTTACCCACTGTCATACGGCGTGTGTATGCTCGGCAGAAAGCTATAGTTTTACGCACAAGTTGTAGGGAGAACAGATGTCAAGAAAATGCTGCTAACTTTAGCTGCCTTGACTGTCCTTGCCACCCTCAGCGGCTTAGCTCAACTCGGTAAGAACCACTGAACAGTTACCATAGAGTTGTGCACTTGTAACGTGGTATGCTCCATTTTGGTACATTGCACTACTATTACGACTAATCATCCCGTATTCTGCAAATGTTTCTGCCCAGTTAGTATTGATGGGGAATTATTTCTTTGCGTTCGCAATCCCACTATCAACACGATTCAACACTGTTCCGAAGTGATAAAAATTAGGGGTATCTCTGGAAATTGTAGCTACCGACAATACACTGCTGAAGGGTAGCACGGATATCTTAAAATTTTCGTAAGTTAGTATTTGGGCCAAATATTGGCGCATCGTCCACCAGTTGTGCAACGCTGGAGAAACACTGCAGAGTTGTCGGCCCCACTCCCTTCTTCGGAGACCCTGCTGTTGCACCTGACACGGATTTTCGGACTTGCCGCTGACATGACTCCATTACAAGCACGCCCAGTTCGTTTTGTCCGCGGGCTTTCACATCTCTCACGAAGGTGACCACGTTAGGCGCCCTAGAACCGCGGCAATCGGCTTCTCGTAAACTGGCACGTGTGAAGTGGTGAAGAGAAGAGCACGCCTCTGATCATGCCACGAACGGTGGGCGGTGGGTTCTCGTACACTCCGCACACAATTTTCAGTACTCTTAGAACATCGCAGTACTCCTACGATTAATCATTCAGTATTCTGCAAAACCTCTCTGTCCAGTTAGTACTAATCGGGAACTGTTTCTTTGTGTTCACTATCACATTGACAAGACAGTTCAACTCTGTTCCAAAGTGATATAAATAATTGAGAGCAATTCTAGCAGCGGTAACTCCCGGCGATAAATTACTAAAAGGTAGCAGCGATATCTGCAAAGTTCCTTCAGATTGCATTGAATGCAAGAACTAGATGCACTCGTAGTAAAAAATACTGCCTTAAAAGTAAAAGCGTTCTTCTATGTTCCTTAAACAGTCATGGTCTGAATTTTTTGAGTATGAATCTATTCCCCTTTTCGTACCCGGTGATACGGAGATAAAACTATGCGAAAAGGTTTGCGAGAAGCCCGTCGCGTTCTTTTGCAGATGAAGCTGCAGCTCCATCCGTGCGAAAATATGATGGAACTGGAGATTTGTATAAGGCAGTTGAAGAGCGCTTGTGGCCGCATGTTCATTGGTCACTGCGGGAACACTTGCTACTGGGCGAAACTTCAAGAAAGAAATCTGTCCAGCCGATTTGGTTAGACCTTCCAGCGGAGTTCGGTAAATATTTTTTTAGAATTATCCTTTAGACTTGTGGAGAGGCATCATTGAACGGCTATGACAGATAAACCCTAACTTGTAATCTACAATAAAACAAAACAACATTTTAAAACAAAATAATACAGAAAGTTCTAGCATTTTTGGTGCATTTTAGAGCTAATTAGTGACAAACAGTAATGAGAGGAGTGAGGGATAAATAAAATAATAATATTTGAAGAAAACTTGTATCTGAACCTGCATACCAATTCATTCTGCGAAAGCTTGCAAAAATGAAACGCTGGATTGTTCAACGTGTTGGCTTCAAGATAGTTCATTAGTTATTCTTAAGCTTAGAATAGAACTGCTGCAATCTCTTAGTAACAAAGTTTTGTGTCGTCTGGTTGGTTAAACAACCCCATCTTCCGGCCCTGTAATGAAATATGGTGTCTGCCTCTGGCAGCAGCAGTTTCTTTTCAGTTTTCAGTTTTCAGTTTATCTCCTTTGGTTTTTCTTTTCCGTATCCAGGGACGCACATCTCCAATGGCGGCCAGCGAAGGCTTAGGTCACGCCGTTCTATCTCCGCCATGCTGCCTGCTCCATGGCCAAGGACGTGGTCTGAGTTCTGGCGTCAAAAACCACCTCGTAATTCCCCGAATAGGCGGCCTCTTTCCGCTCCGAGGCCTTTTCCACCTGCACCGTGGGCCTGAGCTGCGACTTTCGTCCCAATGTTTTTCTCAACTCAATAAATTATACGGTACGTTGTCATATGACCGCCTCTAAGAGTTCCTTTGAGGTCAATTGAAAAGAAATTGCTTACAAAAAGTGATCAGAGAGAGAGAGAGAGAGAGAGAGAGAGAGAGAGAGAGAGAAGAGAGAAATAAATAAATAGATAGATAGATAAGATAGATAGATAGATAGATAGAAGATGAGATAGATAGAAGAGAGAGAGAGAGAGAGAGAGAGAGAGAGAGAGAGAGAGAGAGAGAGAGAGAGAGAGAAACAGGTTTTAGGGATGCGGACAACGTTACCTTTCGTTACGTTAAGGCTTGCTATTTCAAAGGGCGTGATTACAGTAAGGCGAAAGCCAGAAGAAATACATGATGCGGGAAAAGGTAATAATTAGTAGGGAGGCTAACAGAAAAGTACACTGTAGCGGAGTGAAAAAACCAATAACAGGACAAAAGGGCCTGAGGACCCCACCGCTTAACTTAACGAACCGCGGACAATCCAAAATCATTTCGAAAAGTCCACAAAGCTTTTGTCCCCAACCCGGCCCAGCGGTGTGTTAACTCTGCCCAGTAAGTAGAGGATATTGGCCTTTTAGGAACACTGACAAAAATATATGTGAAGGCCTTCGCAAAGCTGATGAATCACATTTATCTGTGTTTATGAACACAATTCCACTGTGTGTATTTCTTACTCCCAGTACGTGAGGGTGAAGCTTCGGGACTTTACGCCCAGAATGGAAATCTGTGAAAAGTCATGGTAAGCACAGGTTTGGGTATGAGGTCACGATAAACGTGGACTGGTTTCGGACTATGTGCACATAGGCAGATCCTCAGGTAAAAATAGACGAGACTGCATAATTGCACATATAATAGGCACATACGCTCTGTACGTATATAGAGCACACACATATATTGCGCATATACGCTAAGTATTATTGGGAAGCCAGGGGCTGACTCCACTGTTGGGAATTTCACTGCTGTCTCCACTGTTGCGAACCATGGTAGCGTGGTCGATGTGGGCCGAGGTTGGTGAAGTGCCGGGGCAGTCATGATGGGCAAGTTGACGAAGAAGAAAACTTTATATACAAGTATTTACATCTTGGTATGAGAGCGGGCAGTGCGCTCCTGTGCGCGCGAGATTAAATAGGCACGTTGGGTCCATTCCCCTTAACCCCTTTTCTCCGGCTGACGTCAGGATGCACCAATCACAAAACATGGCACTGATGGCAGCGCCACCACGCAAAACACACGCGCACACGCACGAGAGACCCCTCCTCTCCTGGGCAGGTGAGCGCCAGGTTGCTCCCGCCGTGGCAATCCGCCGTGGTCAGAGCCTTCGCTTGTCCCGGCGATGTTGCCCCACCACAAAGACTACTTGCATCCCTCCGCGGGAATATTCTTCGAATGGCTTATTGAAGACAACACGCCCCAAAAGGCCAAGACAATATGGCGCGGGCCCGCCACCGAGGATTGCAGTGCAGGGCGCCAAGCAATTCTTTTGTTAGCACCGCCGCTGGCCGGTTGGCGCTTTGAGAAGCCACGAGGTCGCTGAAAGGCGCATAGTTCAAGTAGCCGGCCGCATAGTTCGCTTCTGTGAATGCGCCGGTTCGTGGAAAGTTGATGACGAAGGGTTTAAGGCAGGTTTTCGGTGATTCACCCCAGCACTGAAGCTGGGTTGCGTAACAGCTTCACAACAGTATGTAGACACGCTCGCAAATGAAAGCCGAAGTACACAAAAAACGTGGATAAAATACACAGGAAATTTCCTCCGCTGCAAAAACAACCAGCAAATGACATATCGACCAAGATACAAGAAAATGCGTTAAGATACTCCTGGTTTTCCAACAATATCATGCGGAACCACTGTGCTGGAGCCGCTTTTCCAAGTAGAAATTGCAAATGAGCATGCATCAGCATGCATGCATCAGCGTTTCAAAATAGGGTTTCCAGAATATACCTTGGGGGCCTTCACAAAAAATCGATTGGCACTGATTAAGGTAGCTGTGCCGTGATGGCGCCATCTCATTGCCTATTCGGGAACGCGGACTGACCTCTTATCTACTGCAAGAAGATGACCTGGTTTCGCTAGGAGTTCACACAGTGGAAAAAAGAAAGCATTTTATTTTAGTTACCAGTTCCCGACACACGAAATCTAATCTACCGGGTTTCGGGTTTCTACAATGACTACGGTGTTGACAAAAACATCCCAGCTGAAGCCTCGCCACCTAATGCTCTGCTGCAAATCATTATCATTATCATTATCATCATTATTCTCATTCTATTGCAGGAAGAAGGCCTCTCCCGTTAACCACCAACCGTCCCAGTCCTGCAGTGTACAAGTCCACATTTTACCCCCATTTTTTTAATTCCATCCCCCTATAAGAATAATGGCCTTCCCCTTCTCCCGGACCCATCTCCTGGCATCCATTCATTTACAGTACATTGTCCACCGGCTGTCAGTCCGTCTCACCACATGGCGAGCCCAAGTCCATTTTTTTAGCTTCTTTCGAACTATTTTCGAACTATGACATCTACTCTAGTTCGTTGTCTGATCCACATAGCTCGTTTCCTGTCCCTGAGTGTTACCCGTTACAGTATTTATTTGATGGCTCGTTGAGCCGACCTGATTTGGCTTTCTAGTGGTTTAGTAATTCGCCAAGTCTCAGGTCCGTGTATGATTACCTGCAGTATGCACTGGTTGTAGATTTTCTTTTAAATGACAGCAGTAGCTTAGTTTGAATTATTTGGTAGTTCTTCCGCAGTGCTCCCCAAAGCGTTCCTATTCTCGCCGGATTTCTCTCGTTGTTGGTGTCAGAACTACCAATCTGTCGAAAGTAGTTATATTCAGCTGAGCACAATGACGTGGGTTCGATTTCCGGCCGCGGCGGGAATGTTTCTGATAGAGGCGAAAAGTGAAAACGCCCTTGTGTTCGATATTGCCTCGCACGTTAAAGATCCCCAGGTGGTCATACTTAATCCGGAGCCCTCCATTACGGCGCGCCTCATCACCTGTGTAGAGGCGGCAAGGTAAACCTCGTTACTAATCAATCTCGTATAATTAGTTTACCAACCCCCATCTTTCTGCTCTGTCATTAAATATGGTCTCTGCATTCGACAGCGTCGGTTTTGTAATGACGGCCCTGAAGCCTAACACCATGCCGTTTTGTCTCCTCCATGCTGCCTGCGCCATGGCCAATCACATCGTCTGCGGTCTCGATACCGCAACGGTCTGGGGATTTCCCGCACCGGCGGCCTTTTTTGGTTCCGAAACCTTTACAACCTGAACCCTGGGCGTGGAGTGTTACTTTCGCCGGATTTATTTGCTCGGGTAAAAAATTACGTACTAGTTTTTCGTTTCACCCCCTCTTAATTGTTCCTTCATGGTCATTGAGCAAGAAAATAGTTACCCATAGTGGAGTGTGCGAGAAATAGAAATGCTTAATGGATTATAAAGAAATTAGCCCCATTACCGGTGGGGCTTGCTACATCAGGTGGAAGTGAATATACACCAAGGGAGAGAAAAAGAAAGGGGGAATAGGTGAGGTAAAAGATAATGGATAGCAGTGAGGCTGCAATCAAACAAAATTGGAGCGCCGTGAAGAAATGATTGAATGATTGATTGTGGGGTTTAAAGCGCCGACGCAACGCAGGCGATGAAGCGCGCCGTAGTGGAGGGCTCCAGATTAATTTCGACCACCTGGGGATCTTTAACGTGCGCTGTGAAGAAATGAACTACAGGAGAAAACGATCGGGCAACCCGAGGGTTCCCAGATCCAATGCAGCGTCAGCGTTATGGGACAAAGACACTGCATAGACATAGACACTGAACCTTTCAAGAACAATGACAGCAGTATGTGTGAAGGCCTTCACAAAGGTTACGAATCGCATGGGTCGGTGTACATGAATACAATTACTGCTTACCGTTCGTACTTACACCAGCATGTGAGTGCGAAGCTGCCAGTTTTAAAGCCCAGCATAGAAATCCAGGGATGATCAGGGTGACTGGAGACGTGGGTTCGTGGTTATTATAAGCACGGGGAATACTTGGAACTACGTACCACAAGAAAGAAAAGACCTGACTGCATACACGCATATACAAAGCATATACGCTCTATATAAAGAGAACACATTTATATTGCGTATTCACGCTAGGTGTACACGCTCGCAAACGAAAGCCGCAGTATGACGAAACGTGGCTGAAGGAACACAGTAATTTCTATTCACTGCGAAAATAAACAACAGACAAATAACAAATCGACCGAGATACATAAAAAAAATGGATTTAGACAACCCAGTTTTTCCTGAAATATATCGCACGAACGCCGTGTTTTTAGCCGCTATCCCACGGAATACATAGGAAATTAGCATGCATCTTTACATACTTTAAACATAGTTTCTCCAGAAGTCTACGTTGCTGTCTTTGGGAAAATTGGACTGGCACTGAATAAGGCCGCTATGCGGTGTTTCCGCGCTTTCAATTGTCTAATCGGGAACGCGGAACTGACCTAACACTCCCGCTTTACCCTGTTACTGTTATCTATTGAAAGAAGATGCCCTGCTTTTACGGGAAGTTTGCACCGTGGAAAAAAGAAAACATTTTATTTTCTTAACCCATTTCCGACCCACGAAATGTAATCAACAAAGTCCAGGGTTTTTCCCAAAGTCTATAGGAGTGGATGTTGACCGACACATCCCACCTGCATGAAGCCTCGGCACCAGACGCTCTCATGCACGTGTGAAATGATAAAGAAGTGCTTTCCAGGTGTATTTAAAGGCTGAAACCAACCTTGTCGTTCTAATCCCCCGTAGCCATTCTATCGAGCCATGAAGTTCGCTGTGGTCATCGCCGCATTGGCGTTCGTCATCCATGGGAGCGTCGCTGTAAACGGTATGTTTTTGTGTGTGTTGCGTCTACCTTGCCTTCATAAGAAGAGTGGGTGACTTTTCAGATGATGTGGTGGTGTTTCCATATTAGAGAGAGCTCTAAAGAATACTTAAGAACCGGGCATGCCGGATTCACAGAAAACCTTAGGTTCATCAAAGGACTGCAATAATAAAGCAATGTCACCTCTACCTTTGTAAGCGTCAGTTGAGGTTGTCAGTACGCATGTACCTTGTAATCATTCAAAAACACGAAGCGAGAATATATATATATTAGATGAAATGGTGTATTAAGGCGAGTGCGGCAAGTGAGTAGATAGTTACTATAAAAACTTCAAAGCTTCGTTGCTTCGACGGCGAACGACCGCGAATCGTCACCTGACGGACCAAATGATTGCGGCAACAATTCACTCTGCGGCTGCGCAGTGAAATGCCAATCGTTGCGGTCGCGCAGTTTGTTGTTCTACGAGAGATACCAGAAGCGTAACCTTGGTCTATCGGTGGTGACGATATGTGCAGTACTAGGAAGCGCCGTTTCGCTTCCTATGTTGTCGTAAGTTCTTGTTTAAAACTAATGTCATGCAGAAGTTTGCCTTAACTAAAAAACTGTGCTAAATTGATAGTGCAGGCATCCAGAAAGCGAAGAAGTCGATCGAATCGGTACACAAAAAAATATAACGCCGAAAAAGAGTGAATTGTAACCCAGCCATCGTACTGCATTTTTTTTTTCACAGGGCGTGGGACAGAGCCTCCCCTGCTGAACGGTGTACTTCCACCTGGAATATGGCCGAGGCCGTGGGAACACCGATCATGGGAGGAGTTCTGGCGCCGACGTTGGCCTGAATATGTGCCACTTCCAGTACAAAGGCTTTTAGGATACAAAGGTATCGTTCTCGTTCACGATCCATTGAATATCAGGTATTATTATTCCCCAGTGTTCCCGGTATATCCGAGGTACATGTCAACCACCAGCATCACCTATATGGAGTGTAAAACAAGAGCAAGTCCCACACGGATGTGTAACGCGCTCCCATCCCCTGAAAAATCACTTGAGAAGCAAGACACCCGCTGTGTGCAAATGCCTACGTACAAGCTCACCAAATATGCAGCCATATTCTTGGTGCCATAAACAGCGCCTACACTCAGTTAAGTGCTTCGTAAGCATACCATTAATGAGGGTTTTCCTTAGGTTAATATGAAATAACGTTTTCCTGCAAATGTTGTTAACTGAACTACCAGGTAGAACTATTATGGGGAAACCCCGTGCATCGCCAATCCGGCGCCGAATATAAAAGATGGCATCCAAAAGGTGCGATGGCTCGAAAGATAAAAAAGGTGGGAAAGAACGGTTGAACTCGCAGTCAGTCTCTATTCCAGACTACTAAAACTACAAGGCATGGCTGATGCATGTCAACATAATTCGGCGCAAAAGAACCTTAAATCCGCAAACCGAGCCCAAAATGAGCACATAACCTCGAGTACGAGCGCTCTTGTATTAACTAGACACGTTGCCGTCTTTGCTGAAATATCAGATAAAAAACGGGTCAAAAAGCTATAGAAGATAAGTGAGATAAAAAAAAAACGCCCGTGTATACGACGTTTGGGCGCATGTTTAAGATCCCCAGGTGGTTAAAATTAATCCAGAGCCCTCCCCTACGGCGCGCCTCATCGCCAGCGTTGCGTCGGCGCGTTAAATCCCGTAACCAAGAAATTAAAAAAAAGCTATGTTGATTCCTGCTGCTCCAGGCACAACAACACAAAATATCAACCAAATGGCACACGCTGCCCCAGCAGATGTTGCTGTGGCAGCGAGATTGGAACGATGGGGAAATGACGCTGTGGCAGCGGCGGGACGATGGGGAAACGACAACATTGACGAAGGCTTTGGGATTTGGTGTACCGGGGAGCCCAAACTTCAGAGCCATAGAGGTGATGAACAGGCGGCTAGAGTGGGGGTGGAATAAAAGTATGAAGAAGCAGGAAGAGTAATTTACGGAATTATAACTGAGAACAGAAAGTGGGCGGAGTGTGGTAAACAGGTGTGCAAGGCAGGATGGGGGGAAGCGATGGGAGTTTAAAACCGAGGGGGGAGAGAGGGGGGCTTACCAATTCGGTTAGTTAAGGGTAGGGCAAATAAGAAGGATAACACAGGCGCGTCGGTTCGTGACAACCGACGCCCCGATACAAAGGGAGGGTCTCTAATCATCATCATCATGAGTTGAATAACATTTGTTGCAATAAGGATGGCCTATGGCCTAACCGCGGGGATGGGGCGAGTGGCGTAAGAGAGGGTCTACTCGGGGAGGAAGAAAATGACACAAAGAAAAAAATGATGATGAAATGGACAGGACACGTTAGGCGATGGGATACTTCTGCTTTATCTTTACTTAGGGAGGGACACTTCTGCTTCCGAATTCACTACATCGCAAGGAGTGTTTGAGTGACGTCTTAATTTCTTTCAATAATAAAATAACACTATCTTTCGAGTAGCGGTGCGTAGCGGAACAGTATTCATGCAATGGTACTGTCATTAAAAGTATTTTTGTTGCCATAGAGCGGCTTCATAACACCAATCCATAATTATTCGACAATTCTTTGCTTTTCACTATCTGGGTTATGTGTTTGCTTCGCTATCCCATTTTTAAAAGATTCCAGGGTAAGATAAGCGCTTCCCGTTCAACCCAATTATAAGAAAAAACTATTCGCCGCAGGTGAAAGGCATATCACGTTACAGGCCTATAACACACTAACCTCACGATACAGGTGACCTGATTGGGATGATGTTAATAAGATGTTGTTCGCAAGTCTAGTATGGTCCGTAGAAAAACAATTTTATACCGTTTATTTAATTTCAAATATTGCATCAAAGCGCTTTAAATCTTTTTCTCGCTCCATGTGAACCTAATACTCTAAGGCTTGTCTCGTGAGACAAGCTTTCTATGATAGCCAACGGTAAAGAAACAAAAATCAGCTCTTATTTCCTGGCGGTACAAATCACAACTCACAAGCAAGCAGATATTATGCAAATACAACCCGTAGTTTTTTAGCCGGTGACATCAAGGATTGATCATAGAAACCCTCCTAATGATGCATATTTGCTGCAGGTCCGGACGCAGATGTTCTTCGTGACTGGCTACGCAATGGAAGACTTCACGGGAGTCATCCCTCCAATCGCATTTCCCCCGTGGGCAGTGCGGCCTAGGATTTGACTCTTAAGAGAGCCTCCTTTCACTTCATTTTCGGTTGACAAATGTGAATATTCTGATTACCAACAAAACTGCGATCAACAAGCAAATGTTGTTAGTAAAACATTCCACAATATTGACTGACTCCAGTGATTCACGAAAGTCTCGATTGCCAAGTTGCCTCACCACGTAGAAGGAGTTTGTGAGTTTCTAATCAATAAAATGTGTTCAAAAATTTGCCGGGTATTTGCTCACTTCACGGCATATATCGACGATAGACAGTAGTCTTCTGCCGCCTATCTTACGTTAAGGTCTCTCTTCTCCCCCAAACCCAAGTCTCGCGCTCTTGCCTCCCTTTTCACTCCTCGCACAGTAAATACGAATGAGGTTTGCTAAACTCAATTCCATAATTCCATGCTCCACAGCTCAAGTCAGCTATTTGGCTACTTTTGAACTTGAAACACCGCCGTGAGGTCCACAAGCTCCATTTGTATGTTTGGGTCAAAATGTTTTTCGCAACCAGTATTTTTTATTTGCTATTGTAGGTATCAAACACACAATTACTTTCCTTTTTTTTTTAATTGCGATAGTGTGCCCTTCGGCATAAAGTTCTAAAGGTACAAGTTGGCACCCGTTTCCCAGAGGAAGTCCAGAAGACAGCGGTGGTGGGGCCCCACAGCCATCGCTGGAGATCGGAGTCTCCCAGTATTCAGGCCTGCGCCGCGACGGTGTCGGGATCGCGCTGCACTCAAAGAAGGGCATGTCCATAACACATGTATAGTGTAGGCGTCTTCGACAGGAGCCGTACAAAAGGGGTAGTTTACAAAAGGGTAAAAAAAAAAAAGTACGGGGCATTGGGTTGTTGGTGGACGAAGACCAGGGAGTAGAATATTGCCTAGGACAGCTACCACCTGTAACAGAAAAACAAAAGTATTTTGCGCCTAATAAGTTTTTTTGCGCCTGCCCTAAGCAACGCTAGTATTAAACCTAGAGTATAGAACATAGGTATACTAGTCTTTTTTGTTAAGATGACACGTCATCACCCCGCTACAAAGGGGATACCGATAGCAATCGTCATCATCATCGTGGTATCGCGGTGGCCACGCCCGGGTTACCGCAGGAGAGAGGGCCACCCCAATCCCGAAGTCTACGCAGCAGGGCCTCCTCCCAACCAGCGAGCCCAATGAGAAGGTCTGTTCCACAGGGAGGTATGAGAGATTGAAAATAATCTGCGAGTACCAGTTCTGCTTTGATGTTTTGCCTCAAATATGCGCAATATTTTCTTTTTCCTCAAAAAGGTTCACAGATATGGGGTATATTTTTAGATTTTGTGGTTTGGAAAGGTTTCGCCAATATAAGCTGCTCATTCTAGTATTATTTTCATTTTTTGCCCGGATGGCTTAGTCGAGGGACAGGCAGACAGACATATGCGGAGAGACGGACCAGAATGCTCGGGTTTAAATAGCCCAAGAAGAACTTCTGGTAATAAAAATGGCTACGCTGTTTATAAATGGCTGTTTATAAGTTATAAAAATGGCTACGCTGTTTACGCGGTTTCTGTTCATTCGCAAGTTCAAATGAGTCTTATGACTGCAATACACGGGAACTTCGAACTGAACGTAGAACACTCAATTGCAGGTGCCTTTCTGTATTTACAATGGGGCACTAGACAGAGAATTGGTGAGAAGACATTTGGAAGGCCTTTAAAACAACCATGCAGCACAGTCATGGTGCAAATATACTTCCTTTCATTGCCACATTTCACTATGTAAAGTAACCTGTGTTGTCCACCAATGTCCCTGATTGTTTAAAGTGAGTCCCGCCTTACAATAAAAATCCTGCTACCTATTTTTATCTTGAGAACAAAATTGCTGTATTCTTCAGAGCAATGCCGTGCTCAGTATCGGAGCATTGTTTTTACTTTGCGTTGTGCGTGAAGTTAACACATGCGCAATGCTCTGAGTAGCCGAGAAAAAAAAATACACGAATGTCAAACCTACCAGCCACCTCTTTAAGACAGTAAGAAAGCTGGCGAGTGTATTAACTATATGGTTAAAGTCCTGCAAGAACTGCCACGTTCGCGCCTGGAAGTTGTCGTTCTGTCTGTAGTAATACCTCTGCTGTCCATTCCCGGAAAAATTGCGTGACCGCTTATGCGAGGGAACGAATTGCCTGGGCTCGTGTGGCATGTGCGCTTTTTGTGTGTTTCAACACTGATTGTTACCGAGAGTTGGAAAAACCATGACGTTAACTT
The DNA here is from genome assembly GCA_013339765.2 of Haemaphysalis longicornis. Lineage (NCBI taxonomy): Eukaryota > Metazoa > Arthropoda > Arachnida > Ixodida > Ixodidae > Haemaphysalis > Haemaphysalis longicornis. The sequence goes on along the minus strand of CM023458.1, from coordinate 82,918,224 downwards.
AATTAGGGCAACCTTCTAGCCCGGAGAAGCCTGGCTACGACCCGTACCTGTTCTGATCAAGAAAAATCTGCTGGCTACTTCATAACATCTTGCATGCTGTTGGTTTTTTGCAGGACAAGGAAGCTATGCACAAGGGCGAAATACTTCAGCCTACTGCCCTGGCGTGTGGATGCGGGGCTTCTTATGAAGTCTCTTTCCTTCCTTCTACGTGCTTGAAAAACGAGCCCCAACGAATATCGTTCCGTGAAAAAGTTGCCGCTGGAGCAAATTAGGCCTATTTTATGTACAGGCATAATCAGAGAATACGGAGTTCGTTTTGTTTTTCGAGTTAGGCCAAGTGTAAGTTCCCTGATATCGTTTACTGTTTGCATAGTGCTTCGGGGAAGGTTGTAGAGAAAAAAAAATAACCGATAATAAGCTCGGTTAGGCCCGGTTTTGCCAACCGACATGGCTAGCCGAAGGTATTCCGCACTGCGAGCACTCACTACCGTCATGCCGTCAGTCTCAAAAACCGTCGTTGAAGACGAAGGCGAGGAGTCCATTTTCGCCTCTAAAGCTCATCGCTGTTGTTCTTCTGCATCATTCTCCCGACGCGTAACTATCCGAAGTTCCCGTTCTTCACTCGCTTCAGCCTGCTGCTTTGCGCAGTTGTGCTCACGTTTCCTCCTAAACTCATTAGAAAGCCGAGCGATATCTGCAGCATTGTCCCACGCTGCAGGTAGGTGACTATCGGTGCAGCCGCTATCAACAGGATTGACCAGCGATGATAGCAGATTTCGTTCGGCGAACGCGTCTTCACGCCTGAAGCATTCGTCGTCATGTGACGTGTCTCATTCCGCCTCGCGAGTCAGTCGCTCCTTCAAATTGCCGACAGGTGCGTCTAGTCGCCGACGCCACACCGATGACAAGTCACGGGGTATCGCTGGAAGGTCAAATTCTGCCACACGGCGAAACTTACTCCACTAGGGCAATATTGCTTTCGCAATCAAATTCCAGACGAAATGCGAGTCAGATCGAATCAATTGTTTCTTAGGTGTTGAAGTACACGTAATCAGTATGGGGATTTAGAGCAAATGACGAGATCCCCGGGAGAGTCCCCCGCGCAATGCGAAACGTACAATTATGAATCGCTTAGACGTCTGCCGTCCGTGATCGTTAGTCTCGTTTGTTGAAACCAGTGTGTACAGCATGACTAGAATTAGTTAATTTCTACGAGCTTCAGCCTACATAGAGGTGTTTCGGGGCAAATGAAATGACGAGACGTAGGGTAATAGGAAATAGTCAAACGGATAAAATAGAAACTACCCAAACCACTGCATAGTGCTGCAGCAGCCTTGTGAGCCACCTCACCAGCGTCCAACTTTGCAACGTTAACATTTTTAATGTAATAACACTCTTTGGTAGACAAAAACAAATAATATAAGGAAAATGACAGCAAAGGTCATGCAGTATACCCAAACACCAAAAAAAAGCACAAAAACCAGCCAAATCTGTCTACTCAGGGCCAAATACATGTCTATAGAAGTAAAGACTAGTGGTGCAAACATGCTGACGCAGTAGTAAACAATTTTCACGGGTTCCGTACAATCTTTCAGCGGTGCAGTGAAAGCGGCACAAATCGCCTTCAGAAAGAGACGCCCACAAAGCGACACCACAGAAATCGACCTATATCTGCTGATGTTCACCAGGTGTGCCTGGAGTAAAATAAACCAGAAATTTGCTACATCCCGTATATGCATGGCCCAGTCAAAGCAACAGCGAACTAAATTTTTGCGTGCTCTAGCTCAAAAGTTGATACAGCGACGATATGTCCCAGCAGTTCGAATTGTAGCGTGGAGCCCCCTACTTCGAACAGATCCCCCTTGGTGATTTACAGTTCAGTCCTCTGACATGACACTTCTTTAAACGGCTCCTTTCTGAACGCACACAGCGAGATCCTGCCTCACGATCGGCCCCCATGACAGCATTCGCGCCGACGAAGGCACGAGGCACCATGGACGTGCCCTGAGGCAACAGACGTGCATGCAGGCACCCGTCTCCATTGGCTGTTTAGATTGGGTTGGTGGCTTGGTTCGCCTGCAGGCACAACTGATAAGGCTGTAATCAGCCGCGGAGACCTTTGCCAGAGATCAGGCATGGTAATGTACGGCGAGGATCTCTCCAGTAGCAGACACAATGGAAATGGCGCGGGCGACAGATGACAATATCTTGCTAAAGATAAGTGCGTCATTCTCTACCCTTTGCAATACGCCTCCACTCATCATGAAACTGCCGGTTTCATGTATCTGCTCGCGACAGCTTGGGGAACTAAAATTCCTCGTGCAGTTCAGTCTGCTTGCGGGTTTTGAAAGCGAATTCCGAGCGATGACAAAATGTATCTTTGTGTTTGCATCTGTTTGGTTGCTTTCGTTACTCAATGTTTTGTGCAAAACAACATCGACAGGCAGACTGCTCGCACTTGAGGCGTCAGAGCTCTCCGTTTCTGGCGCGCACCAGCTTTATTAAGGTGCCGTCACGTTCACCTCTCATGCGGCATGCAGCAGGGCAACTACTGTTGCTCCTTCCGCAACGAGCCGCGTTGGTGCAGTGGGAACGCGCAAGAATTTTCACCTGAAGATCCGGGTTCAGTCCCGCTCGAGGCGAAATGTGTGTTGGTTTATTTACCTTTACAGCGGAGGCCGGTGTGGTGCCGTGGCTCTCAACGACGATGACTGTCGTTTCTCACATTTGATACGACACAATTTACCGTTATGTCTCATGCAGTATTCCCTCCAGTATTTTCATGGTTGTCCGTCCCTCACAAATCGCTGCTCCTGAGGACATTTCATTTCGAATTTATGCCGGCTATCAGACTAGTACAGTAGAATCTCAATAAACGGAAATCGCCGAACGGAATCGCTGCCTAAACGGAACAGTAGCCAGTGAGTTGGTTGGTTTTGTATTCAGATAACGTAAAAAAAACTCTCGGCAATCGGAAGTAAAATTTCTGCGAAAATGGAACTTCTTGTGAAACCCATTGGCATGAGAATCAGCTTTTTACGGTTCCGGCTTTTTCGCTTTGTTTCTTCTTCCTCTATGCTCTTTTTAGTCTCGTTGGCACAGTAAGCCTCGTCTCAGTGGTCAGCCGTGTTAGCGCGCCGGATTCAACCTCCCAGTTCTTGTTCCAGTCATTAGATCTCGATTAAAGACGCCGAGGTTGCAGGGCTCAGCTCCTGCCGCCTCGTTCGTGCCATCATGGTGCTATTCGGTCTTCATTACCGGGTTTCCGTCTTCTAAATTTGATGGCTCGTAAGCACTCGCGAAGTTGACGCCTTAGCCTTCGGTGAGATGCAGTGGCAAGGACTCAAAATAATTGATGCATTTTGTAGTGCACAGCGACTGATTGTTGCCGAATCAACTTTGTGAATGCAGTGCCGCAAACCTCTCGTAGTGTTCTTGCTTTCTGAAAAACTATCAGCTACATTAACCCCCTAGTGCTTAAAGTGCCATGAAATGGTATTAAGAGTGTGGACGAACATAAATTTGCACTTTCACACATCTATCACAGTAAGCGGAACTCCTCTTAAACGGCACTAATTTTTTCGGTTTGTTGGAGTTCTGTTTATTGAGGGTCTACTCTATTGGGTAAGTGCTTTGCCTACCGTTGCACACAGTCCTCCTGACGGCTGGATATAGGTGCACCATTAACACCGGAGGTGTTATCTCAGGGGGTAATAAAAAAAATCGGTTCAACAAGGATAGGAGAGACAAGTGCTTTACCGGCCAGGTGGAAAGGTTGACTGGAGACAATACATTTATCTCACCAGCAATAAAAAAAAACTGACGATCATACAGCAAGCCATCACCCCTTGAATTGTCGATTGTTCTTTCTTGGAAAGATAACTCCCAACTATGGTGAAACAAGAGAACAAAACCCTGCAGGACAACTTGTGTGAAGCTGTACAGCATTACTTAAGGGACTGCCATTTCCCGCCAAAAATGTTGGCTGAGTTTACTGAGCTCATGAGGTCTTTGCAAAGCACGTCGTGTACTGGGAGGCAAGACTACGGAGACGAAAGAAATGAGATAACAGTGACATTGGACCCTGTCGGGCGCTTCGATGCACTAACTGGCGCGGGGCCAGGGAAGAGCAGAGCGGAAATGGAGAGAACGTGTCGCGCGGCGCTTTCGAACGCCGCGCATTCCGACGAAGGCCGCGCCTGCTCGCGCCGGATGTTCCTAACGGCCACCACATGGGGATGAACCCCGACGAAGACGACTCGCTTTCCCTCCTTCCCCTGGTCCTCAGCGGCAACAGGAGCGGAAGATGAAGACGGAGAGACGCGGTCCGGGTGCCGGTGAGCTCGGCCCATCGTCTTCGGGCGGAGTTTCTTAGACGCCCGCTGGGCTGTAAATATATGTACAGTTTTTGTATCGGAAGCTGAGTTTGTCGGTTGAGGATGCCCGCAGCCCGGGGTCATATTCTCGGCGCTACAGCGACTTGGTGGAGAAGCACCGGGGAAAAGAACATCGCGAAGATAACTTACCCCCATATTATTGACCAAATACTGCGAAACAAAGGTATTCGACATGATACGGACGAAGCCCTCTCGCATAGAATAGAACTCATAGTTCCAATAAAAACCGGCAAATCCCTTTCAGAATCGGAGCCGGAAGAACGTCGAAAGACGCACACTAATGTGTGTGGGGGGTCTTCCGTTGGTGTAGTGTACAGGATTCTGATGAAGTGTGGTAAAGTGCATGTCAGACAGACTGGTCGCCACATAAACAAGCGACTCATGGAGCATAAACGAGTTGTAAGAAAGACGGATAAATCTTCAACTCTCCGTCACCACTGCAAATCATGTGAAGCATGTCTGTCGGACTGTGGACCTCTATTCGAACGGACAACTGTCTCTTATCATCACACTGATAAGTTTACGCAGGAAGTGATAGAAGCTTTGGAGATGGCCATTATTGGCAAGCAGTGCTGTTTGAGTTGTCCCTCTGTTGCGCTCCCCATCCAAGAAACTCTATGACGTTGTGGGTATTCGCCCGAAAGTTCGACGAAAACCTTTCAATGTTGGAGGAGTCTGTACTCGAAGCCATTCGTACGTCGGGGTTAAGGCTGAAGCCTGAAAAGTGCCGTTTCGATTGGGCCACGTCTTCAACGTCGCAGGAATCCTGTCTTACCCGGCAAAAATTTGTACCATAGCCAACTTCCCAAGACTCAAATACAAGAAGGGCGTGCGAAAATGTCTCGGGCTGTGCGCATACTACCGGCGCTTTGTCGCAAACTTCGCACGGCATTGCAGAGCCACTCACGCGTTTGACGAAGGATAGCACCCCTTTCGGCTGGGAAAACGCCCAAGAAAAAGCCTTCGGCAAACTGCAACAACGGCTGCAATACCCGCCCGTGCTCGCTCATTTCGACGAAAACGCCGAAACGGAAATGCACACGGACGCCAGTGATGTAGGCTTGGGTGCCGTCCTCGTCCAAAAGCAAAGCGGTTGCGAGAAAGTAATGCACCTCTCATATTCATGTGGAGTAGCAAGCCAAGCTCGCTGCCAGGCTGACTTCTCATCATTAAAGGCATTCCTCCGCCTTCTCCCTCGCCTATGCCAGCCGTGGTCTGTCGAAGGAGGAGAAAAACTACTCAGTCTCTGAGAAAGAGTGCTTCGCTATTATTTGGGCAATTTCAAAATTTCGCCCATACGTGTATGGTAGACCCTTCAAGGTTGTGACAGACCACCATGCGCTGTGTTTGCTCGCAAATTTGAAGGACCCGCCTGGGCGTCTTGGGCGGTGGAGCTTGTGACTGCAAAAGTTCGACGTTACAATCGTCTATAAATCCAGCAGGAAACTCCGACGCCGACTGCCTGTCCCGCGCCCCCATTGACCCACCACCACAAGACTCCGATGAAGACAGCGCGTTCTTCCGAGTCGTGACTGAGAGTGACCTGGCCGCCCAGCAGCGTGCCGACCACGATCTACGCGTCATGATCGACTACCTCTAAGGACGCAACGTCACCGTGCCCAGGGCCTTCAAACGCAACTTACCTGCATTCAGCCTAAAAAACTCCGTCCTCGTGAAGAAGAATTTCATCCCCGGAATGAGAAAGAATTATCTTCTTGTCATCACGGCAGATCTTCGTGATGAAACTTTGGAAGCGTGCCACGACAACCCGCCTTCCGGACATCTCGGCACAGCTCGCACAATTGGAAAAATCAAGGCGAAGTACTACTGGCCCCGCCTTACATCCGACGTCACCCACTACGTCTGGAGCTGCCGTGACTGCCAGCGACAAAAAAACACCGCCGACGAGACCCGCTGGACTTCTGCAGCCGATCGCCGTCCCATCAAGGCCCTTCCAACAGATTGGAATGGACCTTCTGGTGCCGTTTCCTACGTCACGATCCGAAAACAAGTGGATTGTCCTAGCGACAGACTACATGACGCGCTACGCAGAGACCGCCGCTCTTCCGAGGGGGACTGCACAAGAATTCGCGAAGTTCTTCATAAACGAAGTTGTGCTGCGACACGGCGCCCCTGAAGTCCTAAGCACGGACCGCGGAACGGCCCTTACTGCGGAGCTGATGCAAGGAACCTTACGCTACAGCAACACGGATCATCGAAGAACGACGGCGTATACCCCCAAACGAGCGGACTAACGAAACGCTGAACAAAACGATTGCGGATATGTTGTCCATGTACGTCGACGTTGAACATAAGACTTGGGGCGAAGTGCTCCCATATTTCACGTTTGCGTACAACACGGCTATCTAAGAAACTACGCAGATGACACCGTTCGAGCTTGTCTACGGAAGACGGGCGACTACGATGCTTGACACCATGCTTCCGCACGTAGACGCATGTGCGCGCGACAAGGAGTCTAGCGCCGCGATTGCCGCGCTAGACTCTCTCTAGTGTATATATTAGTACGAAACTCTATACTGAGATCAACTTCACAGCCTGACTTAGCTTCTGCTACGTCGCAGCATTAATCCTCATAGACTCCCACGGTGCATCATGCCGGGACGTGCGCCGCAATTCGAATCCCCTCGGTTGGGGGCTTGGCCCTCTTGCCAATCATCATTGTCAGTTCCGGGTGTCACCATCTATGCGCGAGCGGCAGAGGCTCACGGTTACTGGAGTGCCCTCTTCGGGTTGAACGGGATTCTGAGTGGCACTATCTATCGATTTGTCACCGAGGTGCAGTTAACGATTAACACAATCTTAACTAATTGTCACTTACCCGTTCGCGTCACCGATGACGTTGCCAGAACGCTCAGCTCTTTCACTGCAGAGGCTGTGATAAGAAAATCTTCTCCGCCAGGCAGGGATCGAACCTGCCTCTATCGCGTTTGAAGTTGGACATATATTCGATTGCGCCACAGACGCAGGGTATTTTTCAGAACAATGCGCTGGAGGCGATCTTTGCGCTGCGCCGCAGTGACGAACGCAGCCTTTGCTAGTTCGCGCTGCAAGCTGGAAAATGGGCGGCTAATTTGAAATTGGCCGGACCCCTCGGTAGACAAGTCACGTTTACAGCTGTGTCATTGCCATAAACGCGGTAGTTGTTGGGCCGCGCGTGATACTGGGAAATGAGCGGCTAATTTGAAAGCTGTTTAGAATGAGGCCGCCCTTGCTGCACCATGCTCACCCTACCTGATCTGAAAATTACTGGCTCTAGCAAGCCGCCTCTGCGTAGCTGTCGTCGCATACTGAGCCGTTACAGCGACCTTACGCAGCGGCAACGCAACGTAATTTTGATCTCCGCCATGCAATGTTCTAACCGCTGCATTGAGTTTTTTACCTCAGAATTTCTGACCAATCAGGGACCCCCCCAAACACACCTCTTCGTGTAGCGCAGACGTGCCGGCCTCTCAGATTGTTCTCGATCTGCAGTGACTCACGCGAAAAACGCAAACTCGGATCGTGCCATCAGGCCGTCCCCAAGATGTCTTTTATTACAAACCAAAAAATAGTGAACTGTTTATTTTGCATGTTTGCTGTAAAATAGCGCATTTCTACTAGGATTCGGAGTGTTGTTCTCATTTAAAATTAGGGGAGTTTGATTGGCTTTCCAGAAATTCTCTTGGAGTTCAAGCTCAGAACTGGACTAATTGTCCCTCTACGAGTTGACCGTTGGGAGTTTTCCCAAGGCTTTAGTATTTTCGCGTCGGCTCCCAAGATTAGCGTTTTTGGACCCGCTGACGCGGTGCCGCTAATGGCGCGATAAGCAGTTTCTGAGAAAAGTGACTGACTGGAGACCTTTTCACGAGCTTGAGCCTTCGCGAAACCGATCTTGAGGTTCGACTCCATCGGAGCCATCACAACAATGAGTTGTTTATTTTCCGTATTTTTCATGTTCATTTGCCACTTTCAGCCTTTTCTTTGGTGGCTCCATGGATTAATAGGGATTAATAGACAAGTGGAACTCGTTTTCCTCCACCCGTGACGGCGCGACATGCCACATCTGGAACGCTTTCTCCGAAACTAAAAGTTTCAACGTGGACTTCCTCAGTGGCATCCTCTTGGGCGTCAATAACCATTTCGCTGTTGCGATGATTGTTAGTTATTGCTGTCTTCTTTTCTGCGGGTTCAAAGAAGGTGATGGAGAGCGCAACAGAGGCACAACCAAAGCAGCACTGCTTGCCGATAGTGGCCATCTCCAAAGCTTCTATCACTTCCCGCGTAAACGTATCAGTGTGACGATAAGAGACAGTCGTCCGTTCGAATACAGGTCCAGGCCGGACAGACATGTTCCACATGCTTTGCAGTGGTCACGGAGAGTCAAAGATTTGTCCGTCTTAAATTTGTTGATGCTGCATGAGTCACTTGTTTGTGTGGCGACCAGTCTGTCCGACGTACACTTTACTACACTTCATCAGAATCCTGTGCACTGCACCAACGAAGACCCCCCGACGCACATTAGCGTGCCGTCTTTCGACGTTCTTCCGGTTCCGATTCTGAAAGTGATTTGCCGGTTGTTCTTTGAACTGTAAGTTCTATTCCGCTGCGAGAGGGCGTCGTCCGTATCATGTCGAATACCTTTGTTTCGCAGGATTTGGTCAGTAATGTGAGGGTACAAGGTCACTATTTTCTGATTTCTTTCATCTCCGCAGCCTTGCCTCCCGAGTAGGCGACGTGCTTTGAAAAGAACTCATGTGCTCAATAAAGTCAGCCTACATGTTTGGCGGTAAATTGCAGTTCCTTTAAGTAATGGTGCACAGTTGCACACAACTTGTCCTGCTCGGTTTTGTTGTCTCGTTTCACCATTTTTGTGAGTTATCCTTCGAAGAAAGAACAATCAGACAAGAAAAGACTATTCAAGTTGGGATGACCCTATTGCATGATTGTTGGTTTTTGTGAATGCAATGTCTTTAGGAGCAGCGACTTGTGCGGGAAGGACAAGCATGGAAATACTGGATGAGACATAACGGTAAATATGTCTCATCAACGTGTGAAACGACAGTCATCGTCGTTGAGAGCAACGGCACCACACTGGCCGCCTCTGTAATGATAAAATAAATAAACACACATTTGGCTTCCAGCGGGATTTGAACCCAGGTATTCAGGTGAAAATTCTTGCGCGTTCCCACTGCGCCAACTCGGCCCGTTGCGGAAGGAGCAACAGTAGTTGCCCTGCTGCATGCCACATGAGAGGTCAACGTTCTGACGCCTCAAGTGCGAGCAGTCTGCCTGTCGATGCTGTTTTGCTCAAAACATGGAGTAACAAAAGCGAGGAAACAGATGCCAACACAAAGGTACGGTCTGTCATCGTTCAGAGTTCGCCTTCAAAGCACGCAAGCATACTGAACTGCACGAAGGAATTTTAATTGCCCAAGTTGTCGCTAGCAGACACATGAAAACCGCTATTTTGCGATCAGTGGAGACGTATTGCAAACTGTAGCGAATATCGTGCTTATCTTTAGCAAGATAGCGTCCACTGCCGCCCGCACCATTTAGACTGCCTTTGCTAATGGAGAGATCTTCGCCGTACTATTGCCATGCCTGATCTCAGACAATGATCTCAGACAAAGGTATCCGGGACTGATTACAGCCTTATCAGCTTTGCTCGGCCTACTCTCGTTCGCTCCGTCCAACGTTCCGTCAACATTGGCTAACGATTTCGCCAGTTGATTTTATTTATTTCGTTCTTTTTTTTTATTTGTTTCCGGAAAAATTGGCTGTATTTCCCCCGAACATCTCGAAAATACGTGCCAAATGGGACAATTGTGCATTTTCCGGCATATACAAGCTGTTCCTCGGTTTGGTGCCCTCGGGTATTCCACAAAAAAACGCATAAGTAATGAAAGGTAAAAATGATGTTTATTTCACTTTCCCAATGGCCGAATTTGGAAATAAAAAAACTCCCGCCATCTCCACGAAGTGAATGATGATGAGAGGAGCGAAGCTAAAATGCTTATCGGTAAAACCTTGAAACATTCGCCCACACATCATATAAAGACTCGACACGTTGTTATAGGTCTTCTTGACGGCGCGCACCATCTGAATGAGTGAAGGACATAAGGCGCGTTCGTAGCCATGCTCGCGTCTCGGTTTGTAGCGTAGTGGGAAAGCGCCACGTACCTCCCGTCGGCGGCCAGAGAGTCGTGGGATCGAAACCGGGCGCCGCCGCGTCAAGATCCACCACTCCTCGCTCGCAAAGCTTGAGACTTCCCACCGCTCCGTTGACAAGCCCGTCGACGACGTCGATGTTTTTGGCGATCATGTAGGGCTTGTTTGGGACGATGACAATCTCCATGGGTAAGTTGGTAAATTCAGTGTGTGACATTTTAGCCACCTTGGCCGTCGCCTTCTGAAGAGCGTCTTGTGTCGCGGTACGTGTCTTGAGCTCGCAGACGACAAACGACAACCTTTTCTTCTCCCTCTCCTGCTTGTTGGGTAGCAACGAACGCTTTGAAAGTTTTGACCTCTTCGGCTAATGCTTGGTTGGCCAATCCCTAGGGGCATCCTGCCAGAATCATCATCAGCGGTGTGTACACGGGAGCACCGAGGGACGGGACAGGGCCCGAGCAAGATTAGCTTCGCTCCTAAAAACGTGTGCCAGCTAAGAAAGGCTCGGATGGCGAATTCAGAAACGCATGTTTTATTTAATCGTCATGACTGACTTTGGAAACCCTCGATCCTGCTTCGGAACGCTGTTAGCACAATAGGCACCTCAGGAGCTTCGAGACAGCTGCGCAGCTCTTGGCTTTAGGGGACTTCAACAGCAGCGGCAGCGACAATTGGTTTGCGTCCCGTTAGATGGCAGCACCGCTTCGGCGCACTCGAGCTCGAGGAAGGAATGCGCCAGAGTGAAGAAGAGACTTCAGCAGCGGCGTGCCGTGCTGGCGGGTCCGTGTGTGGAGCGCGGATATCAGGGCGTAGAGCGGCGGAGCGACCCGACACTTTCCTTCCAGCCTAGCCCGAGAACCGTCCACCGGTAGTTCCAGAGTACAATAAATCCGGCCGCTCAATCAACGCGGGACCAGTCGATACGTAGATGACGGGACCAGTACGGTGGTTTTGGAAATGAACACCGTTAGAGGTTGGCGTCGATAGCCTCTGTGCCTTGCCTACTCCCACGCCGGCACCGTAGACGCGGCAGCGTCGTGCGGGGGACCGTCAGGGTCCCATAACACAGTCACCAGTTTAATATTCAATTTCATCATAGAACATCACATTTGCTCCAGATCTTACTTCTTTGTAGCCCTTTGCTCTTAAGAGCGTTCTTTTTTGCTCTCCAACGAATCTCGTCAACTTCTTGCTTGATCTGCTTGATTTTCTCCGTAAAAGTGCTATCTTCTTTTCCAGGAGCAGCACCATCCCATACCAAGGTGGCAATGCCAAAAGAGGCGCTCAAATTTCCGGCTTTCATAATTTTCCTAAACTCTTCATGGACTTTTGGTTCGCTGAATTTAGGGTTGAGCTTCACAAAGCTGCTCGAAACGTTCGTCATTAAGTCTTTGGCAAACTCTCTATTTCCCATTATGGTAAACATAAACTCGTCCCCTCCAATGGGGCCCACAACGACTCTCTCCGGAATGGTGCTTCATGAAACAACTTTCTTGATCATATGTCCTACAGAAAGGAGAACCTTATCTGCGTCATGGTGGGTCATTTTGCTGTTGAGATCCTTGAAGAAATCAATGTCCATGAAGGGGACTGAAATCGGTGACTTCTCCAGTACAGCCGTCAAGTAGATAGAGACACCGCGCACTTCGTAGGCGCGGCTGATGAGGCGCGTGCTTTCGGGGTTTTCAAATCCGATTCGGGCCAATTTCTTCACTTCAAGCTGCCGCAGCCGGAGAGCGAACTCCTCTAAAGCGTCCTTCATCCTTGATTCTTGCAGCTCAGTAAAGGTCGCCAATATATAAAGGTACACAATAATGTTCTACAAGAAGTTGAAACAGTGATTATATTACTACTTACCTTGCTAATACGTCTACTCTTATTATTATGCCCGGCAGACGAAAGTCATTTGCTAGACTCGGTGGTCATTTCGCAAAATTGGTATGCAGAAATTTTGGAATTAGGCAGTTGTAATGTGAAAACAGGCTAGTCCAACACTAGAGACTAAACCTTTTACAACCCTTGTTGGGCGAAAAGTGTGCAAAGTCTTGTCTCATCTGACGCATCTCTAAAAACGTCTTAATTGTGACGCATAGTGAAAAGTGCTGCTGTTAATATAATTGAAATAGTCACTGGAATTTTTCATGGACTAGAATGCGAAAAGTTTATTTTGTGTATTAAAGTTGGTTAATTTTCGCATGACCTCTAAAAATTGTATTTTAACAATACAAGCAAACCATAATAGAGTGTGCCATTACGTGTTATTTTTTTGATGTTTCGCAATTCAGCCTCATTTAGTAGTAACAAGAAAAGCATGTTCATATGACTAACACTTATTGGTGCATTGCATAATTATCTGCGAGCTACTGTTAATACGTTAACGATAATTTTATCCAGATATGTGGGGAGCCATACTGCTTCGGAATGATGGGCTAGTGTGGTGGACTTGAACATTTCAGCTGGGGAGTTTTGTTCCTCCCGTTGTTTAAAACGGTATGAGCGGGCCTAATTTCTTTACCACTGAACACCCATTTTCTACCCTTTTAACAACCGACGAAAATAAAATGGTTTTCAGTAGGTGGCAATTGCACCCATACGAAAAGCAAGGGTGCTGAAAAAACAAGAGGTGTAACCCCCTTCAACCATTATAATCTCACCTATACAGCACCTTGGCAGGGCAATAGGCTTACCCACAAAATGTTAAAAAGCGCGTTGGTACAAGAAAAAGCAACAACCACCATGCCAAAACCTTTCCCGGATTTTCTACAGGATTAGAGGGTGCAAAGAATTCAGTGTTTGCCTTCAGGGCTATATTTTTCTACAACTTGGAACTTTCAAACGAAATTCATTGGTATTTATAAGAGCAAGCCATACATGCGATAAACGAAAGTCCTGTTATGATTCTGCTTGACTCAATAGACAATTCTTAATTTCCACCGGTACTAAGTGGAATGAAAACTTCAGGAATAGCCACTGATAAATGTCCTGCATACAGATCGAGTAACAGGTGTTATTGCCTAAGTGTAATTGCCGAACTACATCGAAAGGAGAAGCTACAGCGGTGCACATGAACAGCATCCACAATCAGTGAGGTAGGCAGCGTATAAAGGTAGGCATACGGCCTTAATATGTATCAATGTAACCAGAAATCCAACATCAATTCCACACCCTTTCGGGAGCTAACAGAAAGCCAGCGGTGTTGCAGTCGGTCAGCTCCCTTTTTGCCACACCTAAAAGGTGTAAAGCTAAAAGTTAGGAGAAAAAGCGTGTAATGACCTCTTCTGTCACTGCTGTCGAGATAAACGCGCACATACACAGCTAAAAAAGTTGGCGCGCGCCGTGATTAATCCGGGAAATCCCGTCAGTAGCCGTAAAACGACGGCGCTAACTTGTTTTGTGGGCATGGGCAGTCGAGCCCGAGAACTCGGAGAGTGCTGAAGGGAGACTCGTGCAAGTCGCTGGCTGTAATAGGCGAGCGGGAATGGATGCACGATTGCATGAGGCAGCTGGGTGCCTACTTGACAAATATCCTAGGGTAAGCCCCAGAGTAAACCTGAATACGCTCCCATGCTAAGCCAGCTCCGACGACTAGCTAGCGCACAGACGGCGCGTCGGTTCTTCGTTGCAAGCGCCATGCAAAAGATATTAGCAGTGGCTTAGCTCGGCTATTCCACGATATACGTAGCGTAAGCTAAGGTTCAGCTGGTTATTCTTAGGTTCATGGTTTTCTAGGATTAGCTGATTATCATGCTTACTGCTGCTAAACGATTTCCAATCTAATCCAATCCAACCGTGGTGGTGTCGGAGGCTCCGTACGCGCATTGCGCCTATTTGGGTAGTAAAATAATTTTTGCGAGTGAAAGGTGGTGCAAGTTTGAAGTACGCACTGCAAAACAGCCTACAGTCCTCGTTGAAGGACACAACGGATCAGCTGCATCACCGACTTTGGTGAAACAGAAGCAATCTCAAGGAAAAGACGAGAAGAATGCCCAATTATTTCGACACTTCATAAAAGCTGCGCTCGGGCGTGGGTTTGTCACAGTCATGGCAAGTGTGTTAACGCTACATCGCCACTCATATATGTGCACGGGAAAACAAACGCCCGTGTGTACGAGATTTCAGCGCACGTAAAGATTCCCAGGTGTCAAAATTAATCCGGAGCCCACCAACACGGCGCGCCTCATCGGCTGCGTTGCGTCGGCGCATTAAATCCTACAATCAATTACCGTACTTACCCGATTCTAACGCGCACTTTTTTTCCGGAAAAATAGGTTGAAAAATCGCATGCGCGTTAGAATCGGATACGAAACCGAAACTGTCCGAAACAGCGGAAATTTCGTCCCGCTCATCATCGCCATCTCAAGGTGCCGCCAAAGCTTTTAGCAACGATTTTTCGGATGCAGGAAGCATAGGTGCCTAGGCTTTTCTATCGGCGTTCACTACAAATCGTCAAATCGTTCCACTTGCGCGCTTGATAACAGCAATGGCCGCAGCGGCTCTTACGCGTTCAAACGAGCGGTCGGTTGAAGCGTGTTCCTCTGGTGAAGCCCGCGGGATGGGCGTGCGAGGCGTGGGCCACGATCCCATCAACCATGGTTGAACGTTCGTTCAGAAGTGTGGCATCGCGAACGCGCTTGACGGCACCAAGGACGAGATGTTGTGGTCAGCGGAGAGCGACGAGGAGTGAGATGAGTGAGATTATACTTCGAGAAATAAATCGCCGGTTTCTCTCGCATTCGTTTTTCTTGCTCACAAAGTTCCGTGCGCGGTACAATCGGATGTGCAAGTTTTATCGTTTTTTTTGCCAGGAAAATCGGGTGCGCGTTAGAACCAGGGGCGCGTTAGAATCGGGTAATTACGGTAATCATATGTGCACAGGGGATTAGCAGAAGCTTTTTTCCATCTCATGCACGGATTATACTATAGCGAATGGTGTGACGGTTGTATTTTTCTTCCCGTGACTATACGCACTACAAGCGGTGTCTTGGAATTCAAAATTCCCGTGCTGGGACTATATTACTCGATATGCCTGCAAGTTTTGTACCACTGTAGGTCAAAATTGTGCGAAAAGACGTAACCTTGCCTGGACACGCGTAAACGCCGGACAAGGTCATTCTGAGTCAAGCACTGGCCACTTCGATGTTACTCCACCCTCTTGGTGTACGTGAATCGGCAGCTGCTTAGCACGCGCGACAATTTGCCTATCGCGGTTACATCGACATTCTTACCAATGCCAACGAAGGGGCGCGGGAACGTTCTCTGTCCAGTCTACTTTCCGACCTGTACGCTCGGGATCCTCGGATAGACTAGACGTACTTCCTGACTCGGCCAAAAGGTAGAAGAACTGATTAAAGTGCTCGAAGGATCCAAGTCGCTACATATGTACGCAACCCTCTTTATCGACTTCGCCGCTTAAACAGGTTTTCTGCAAACCGGAGTAAATCCGAGGCTCGTGTTTCGCCAACAACCGATGATTTCCGCCTACTGAAATCAAGATCTGCTGCTTAGCCATACAAGCTGTAGATTTCGAAAGCTGGCCTCGACGTAGGGAGGTTCAATATATTGCCAAATGTACTAGCGGACATCAAAACTCGTCTCCCACATACGCCCACTTCCTACGTGTTACATGGCACCGAATTAAAAGCGTTTACCTGGTCGCCAAACACTGGTCAGCTGTTGTTCGACAATCTCCATCCAACTGCGCTGCCTTTCAAGCACGCCGTGCGTATGGTCAAAGCTAGCGGTAAACAAGGTGATTACCAAGAAAAACCGTTCAAGGTCCAACAATTCTTCTTAAAAGTACCATCATGGGTGCGGGTAGCCAACGAATAACTGTCCCAATTCACTTTCGCAGTGATCTGTCCGCACAGTATTACCTCACCTGTTTTAAGCAGCTGAATATGAAGAACATGCCCCGGTCACCGGTCGCGTACGAGCGAGACACTTTTATGCCTTATTACCACCTCTCAGCCAAGGATGACGATCAAATAGGGGCCCCAAAGTACGGATTACGCTATATTTTGTTCGAAGCCAGAGCAAAGCGATCTGCGCTGTGCTTCTCTCAGAATCTCCGGGAGTGCTCGAAATGAAGGAGCATAGTCAGGTCAACTAAACATGATAGAATTTAATTTCTATACTCGCTTTGCGCAACACCCCGGCACGCGTAACGTGTTTCGTAGCTCTGTTTCGCACGAATAAATTGTGCGGGAGAAACCAGAACACAAAACACAACACAACACAGAACACAAACCAGTACGCACAAAACTGAACAGTACTGTTCGTGGAGGTCAAATAATGGTGTACCATTGATATACTTGGAAAGCCACATTATGCAAATTTTTGTTACTCTAATGAAGCCCTGCGTCTGTTTCCTTTAAAGAAAAGAAATTGCGCTGTTTCTGTTTGGTGGTTCACATTCTCATGTTCACATTTAATTTGTCCATGACTGTACATTGTCAACCTCGATTTGAAGGCGCACGTCGGCACGGCATTGGGCACTGTTTTTATATCTCAACGCGTCGTCATCTATTTTGATAAGCCTTGCAATGTGCCACTGCATCAGGGTATGTACGACTTTATATGCGCAGCGGAGCATCTTTCCTTTATTATAAGACCGGTTTGCCGGCCAACTATCCCTTGAAGAACCTGTGTATTGTACGGCCTTAACCTGGCGGCGCGACTATCCTTAAGTCTGGAACTGAGTGAGGTAATGCAAAAGTTTTTCTCTGGAATCTCAGTGCTGGTGAGGAAGGAGTATCGTGTGCGCTGCTGCATGATTTGTAATCCCCAATAGAGAAAGTGAATAAAAGTCTTGCATTGAGGGTCGAAGAAACACAACATGGTCATGTGAAAAATATATATTTTTCTACAGGGTTCACAAGATTATGGTCAACTAAAATATATGTAGAACTATATAAAAACTGCTTTATA
The DNA here is from genome assembly GCA_013339765.2 of Haemaphysalis longicornis. NCBI lineage: Eukaryota > Metazoa > Arthropoda > Arachnida > Ixodida > Ixodidae > Haemaphysalis > Haemaphysalis longicornis. The sequence goes on along the minus strand of CM023458.1, from coordinate 82,900,732 downwards.
CAATATTTACCATATTTATACTTTGTACGTATTGTACCCTGTACAAGGTTTACCTCCACTACTTTATACAAGGTTAACAATAGTTAAAAATATTTACACTTGGCAGATACATACACACATCAGGCGGAAGTTCTGCAGTCAAGGCAGAAGGTTATAGCATCATATATATATATATATATAATATATATATATATATATATATATAATATATATATATATATATATATATATATATATATGCATATCCTATTGGGATAATCAAAATATATACTAATACGTTACACGTAGAAGTTTCAGTTCCAATGTTCTATACAATATTTACAACATTTACACTTCGTGCATTCGGGAGGTTTATAGCCAAAGGGGAAGCTCGTGATAGCGTCATCGAGGATGAATCTTTTATTGCTGAATGGGTTTAGAGAGCGATTTTGTGTGAGGTTTACTGAGAAATTTGCATTGTTTTTTTCGGACGATGCTGTCCTGGAGCACCGAATGGCGGCTGCTTGTTTGCAAGCAGCTTACGTACAATTCGTACGTCAACTTCCTCGTGGCGCATTTTTTGACGCCTTTGGCTCGATTATAAGCGGTTTCCGATTTTAATTTTAGACTGTACAACTTTGGCTTGAGTGCTACAAATCCGAGAATGGTGTCGTTTGGAATTTCGTTTTTGAATGCTCCGAGACGCATCTGGTTCTGTGTCGAGAAGAGCCGGTGGTCACTGGGGTAGGAGGACGTGTCCAAGGTCAGAGGAAATGGATGCAAGCTTGGAGTCAATGTCGGGACCTTTCAGGTGGAGGGTACAGGGAATCAGTGTCCGTGTACACCACGCTTGCGTCGGGCAGTGCGGGACGGACTTTGTGATAGAACATTCGGTACATGTGCAGTTTTGAAAGTTCAAGAATGACAAAGCCAAGATAGAGAGGTTGCTTCAACCTGAAAGAGGTATAAGCAGACTCGCACAGCGCCACATCCTCGCTCAGTATGCGAAACTGGAGGAGGTTGGGGCTTTTGGAAAGCCTTGGAAAACTGCTCTTTGCTTGTGCAAAGGCGGAGCTCGGTAAAATGCCGGGGGTTTTGCAGCGTCTTAACCGTACACAGAGTTCATGAAGAATTTTGAGAGGTTCTTTTGAAACGCGTTGGTAGCCTGCTGCCGAATAGTGTGATTTTGTTCGATAAAACCCCGCAGGAACGGCTTCTGAGAAAATGCCATAATTTGGTGAATTTTCTTCACCTTCATTCCCAGATCAACATACAGTTTCAAATTTTCATGATAGCAAATGTACTTTTCCTTGTCCAACAGCGTAAGCAAGAGCTTTGTCTCCGAAGCGTCGCGTGGAAGCCCAAAAAGCTCCACCAGTGTTTCTGATAGGGCGACTAAAAGCTCGTAGGAGACAACACGTCTCTCGGGAGCGAGAGGAAAGCTAGAGTGAGACGGATGCAACTCTGGAGGGTATTCAAGATCCACTTTCCAACACAAAACCCTGCTGTGTGTCCTGCACCGCCAGGTCCAAATCAAAGCTCGACACTTCCTTTTCGGAAAGGAATCGGAAGTTGGCACACGGGAGCGGCTTCTGCATGCAGAAAGCGTAGAGACCATTTGCGTCAAAGGAGAGAATGCGCGAGATTTCTTGCTCAGGGTCAAAATTCGAGCTTTCAGGATCGTTGGTCTCAACATGACGGGCTGATGCCTGGCACACGCCTCCGCGCAGTCCTTTCTCAAAAAATAAATAGTGGTTTGGGTCGGACAGAAGCTCCAAAGAAATTCCGGACTCTTTTAGAGCGCACGCCCAGCCCAGTGATGGCAAGCTAACAAAATGAAGCGGATCGAGGCGGTATTTCTTATAAGTGTATTGCCGGAAATTCACCATGACATCACTTAGGAGGAGGCAGTCGACCTTCATGTACAAGTCACTGTAATCACCGAGCGTCTTGCACTTGAAGGTCGAGAACACCCGTTGCGCGTGTGCGTAGTCCTCCTCGGACAAGTGTTCGTCGTGGAGCCGATTGTAAAATGATTCCCTGGCCGGCAGTTCTGGTTCATCGTACCGAGAAAAGTTGTCCAGGTAATCGTAGCACATCGGGTTTTTGCCCAGAAGAAGGGGATAATCTTGCGGATACTGTGATCTAAGGCAGCCAAAGAATTCGGTCCCCTTTGACTTTAAATTTTGTACCAGCGTGTTGAGACTTTGCGTTCAAGAATGCCAATGAGTCGATCATCTGCAACGGACCCGATTTCTTACCTTCTTAAATTTTTGACAAGAACTTCCTAGCATTTTGATCTTGCCACAGGTAAACAGATGGGCAAAGGGCAGAATGAAAGAGATGTCGTACGATAGATTATGACAGATGAGGGGAAGAGATGATTCTTTTACTGCGCAAGAGGTTACATCTCTGACAGAGGCTCGCTCTAAAGGCGCCCGTGGCGTGGTCATGATCCCTAACCTTGATTTTTTTGGTGAATGGTTCCTTGCACTCCGCACAATGGGTAGCCGATTCATGCTGCTCGGTGTCTGAAGAAGTCATCGTGATAGGGTGATTGAGTTGCCCTGACCTCTTCGAGATGAGTTTATGGCTACTTTTCGTTGAGTTTTTGAATGAATTGTTGAACGCAGTCAGGGCCTCGGTAAAGGAACTCGTCAACAATTTTACCATCACTTGTACGCACGATAAGAAGACAGCACGACGAAGGCACGTGTCTTCGCTCCTTACCAGACTCCAGGATAGCCTCAAAGTCAAACACGCCGAAAAACGGAAACTGTTCAGTCTGGTAAGGGCTGTCAAATTTGAGTTTTTCGCCAGGTTTCGGGTAGGTAATTCTGGCCGGCTTCTTATCCCTACAGTAACTCAAGTGCTTTTCTAACGTGCTCTGCTTCTGGAAGCCCTGCATACAGCGCTTGCAGCGTTTCCGCAGCGAGCGGTGGTCCCGGAAACAGCTTCGAGAAGTCACTAATCAGGACAAAGTGATCGTTGATGAGCAGGAGGTCAACGTGCTTTTTTGGTTTTTCCTCATTTACAATTTTAAGTGGATAAACAAATTTGCCCTCCAGATCATAGCCAAATACATTGACAGAAATGTCATTATCCTCTTCAAACTTTTTTACGTCACGGGGAAATGAGACGGGAAAGGGAACATTCCATTTGTACAGATGGGCTTTATCTCTGTAAGAGGATGCCCGCAGGCGTTTGTATCCGGTGGCCGGATGCAGACCGGCGAGAACCGAAAACATGAAGCACTTGTCCTTCTCATCATCACGTAGCCCATCGCGGACGTTTAATATGCAGCTCTTTTTGCGAAGCTCTTCAGGCAGATCCACGCCTGCGCAACCAACCTGCGAGGGACGCAGCCTGCCAACGTGAATCTCGCAGGCATGGATGCCTGCCAGCGCCAACCCCGATGCGCTTTCCTGATAATTTTCCAACCTAGCAGATAACTCTTCGCACGCTCTTTCCAAAGCACGTCTTGCTTCATCCAGAGTCCACACTGTTCGGACGTGAGAATTTAGATAATGATTAAATACGGCGAGCTCGTCATCGTCCTGAATTTTTGTCAGGTCTGCGCGCAGAGTGACAAAAAAACGGAGCGGTAAACCAAAGTGATTGAGTATGTCTTCCATTGCAGCCCTGTGCGTCTCAAACAGTGTGGAGACATCGAATGCTTCCGCATCGTTGTCGGCGAGGGCTAGCATGTAGCGTGCGGCGTAGTTTCGAAAAGCGGTTTCGAATCGGTAGAAGGGGCTGCAGTTCAACTCTTGGGCATCGTGCTCGTGCTTAACGTGATCCTTCAAAGCGACAACATCGGGAAAGTGCGTTCGCACCTTCTTGTCTTCACAAAAAGGACACGCCACCATTTTTCTACCTGCAATGAATATATAAAAAAAGATCTATATACCGACAAGAAAGGCGGTAAAATACTCAACAGGCCAAAACAGATTGCGGTACAAACAAACTTCCTGGTGGCAAGGATGCAGAAAAAATGAGTGCGATTACGTAAAACGCTGAGTAGGAAAGAAAAGCGAAGGACAGGCGAAGCAGATAATGCAAGAGAGGGGATGCGTAGGAGGAAAACAAAAAAAAGCTAAAAGTAGGAAAACAACGACCAGCGCCGCATCCGCGGATCTTGTGATGCTCAAGCCTTCTGCATTGTTCTGCTCCTCGATCCCCTGGTCGGACAGTGCGTTGAAACGACGTGAGAACAACAACTTTGCGATGATCCGTAGGGTAGTCTGATGGTAGACCCTCTGGACCCGCCGAAGCGAGTGCGCTGTCTGGAGATGGAGAGGCACGGGCAGCCTGACTTCCGAGGGAACTTCGTTCAGCCGGAGTGTGCGTGGTGCTTTAGCCAGGCCTTGAAATCCCCACGCCAACCTCATTGGAGGGGGAGCTGGGAAAAAAAAATACATGTAGAAAGTAATTACAATTCAGTAAAAAAACTCGCTCCCGTTCGTACTCGGTTCCCCCTACCTGGCTTGGAAGGGGGGTGGCGGGGGGTGCCTGGATTGACGGGTTCCTCAGGTCTCCAGTGTCCGCTGCATGGAGAAGAACTTGTAGCGGACACGGAAAGAGAAGTATCGCATACATTCCGCCTACGCCGCTGACGAGCTTGTATATCAAACGCGCACCCCGCACTCCCTCTTCAAAATCAATCTTTATTCATGGCTAGCCTAACAAAATAAACGCCTTTATGGCTAAACGCGAGCGAATAGATGACTGAACAGATGTTGATCAACAGCGTTCGAATAAATGGCGTCTTACGTTAGAGTTAAGTTCCTTTTAAGTGGACACGAAGTAGCAGTCGTCGCAAACATTTCTCTTTCAAACTCCCGAGCTGCGACACAAATTTTCGCACATACTGAGTATTCTGATTACTTCAGCAAATCAGGCATCCACTATCGCAAGAACTGCTCGAGTAGTCTAGAAGTGACAGTCGTCAGAGACTTACAAACGATCCTCGATCTATACCTTCTCTGAAGAGAAACGGCATAGAAAGCGACCACACACACTTTACGACACCCCCTTCTTCGACACAGGCGCAAGACTTCAACACTTCCAGCGTGTAGTGTATACATTTGGCGTTAAAAAAACCAATGTAAATATAGGGTCAGGGTGTCGCGAAACAACGAAAGAAAAACGAAGTTTTGCCGGAACGAAAACCAAACGTAACGATATTTATTACATCGTTCAAGAGCGAAACCGAAAAGATTTCGTTTCGGTTTTCGGTTTGAGTGGCAATTTCATGTGTTTCAGGATTCATTCAATTTCCATTCAGCGAAATGAGAAATTGCCGTCGATTGCTTGCATGAAATCGTCTTTCGTCTTCCTGCCTGCTTCCATACTCTCTCCGTTTGTGCCGATAGACGAGCTGCTGAGGTCCACGCGTGATTGCCACGGGCATCTGGCTTTGATGCAGACGTCGCGGCATTATTTATTTATTTAGTTTAATAAAGTACCCACATTATCCCTACGGCATTGTTAAGGGGGTGTGATACATAAAGAAACGAATATTCTAAAACACGACATAAGAACAAGGAGAAAAGCGTACAACCTTTTGCATACACCACTAGCAGCGCAAAAAGCAGATTACAGCCGCACACTCAATGCAAACCGCTACAAGTCATGTTGCCCTTGTAAGGAAGTGGTGGCAGAGCGCAGCCGAAAATATTTCATAAGGAGCGCGGAAGCAACAATGTCGGTCAGGGCACTCCTATCTATTATAGTATTTTAGAAAAAATACGCTTGCAATGCGGAAGTGCGCAATTATTAATTATTATTCACCAATTTTCGTGCTGTTATCCCTTCGTTCGAATATATACGGTGGAAGGGGGGGGGGGTGTTGCTGAAGGTACTGATGGTAATCCATTGCTACATACTCGCACACAATATCTTTTAATATTAAAAACTGGGGTTTTCAGTGTTCCGTGAAACAGACCGTTTTAAACTTTCAACAGTAAGATCACAACTATACGAGTTTTTCAAAAATTATATTAAAAAAATTATTAAGCATCACTTCATATTCTTTAACGTAATTTCACAATTATCAATACTTTTTAACAATTTCATAAATATCAATTTTTCTCGCGCAAACACGAACAGTTATGAACCGTTACGAACCATTGTTTTTTTCGTTCCGGAGCTGAAACGAAACGGAACTTTTATTTGTGGAACGAAACAGAAACCGGAACGAAAAACATTTCGTTCCGACACCCTGTACAGGGTGTCCCACTATCTTGCACCAAGGCGTTAAAAAAGGGCAGTGACGTTGCTCGAAGAAAACGTAGTGAAGAAAACTTATTTGCAGTACAACGGAGTACACGTAAGTATTATTTGTCACTAAGGTTTAATTAGGTAATTGCAACTAATTATCCATCTCGTGAAGTAGTGTCCCTATCAATAAAGTGTCATTGAGGCACTTGGAGGCACCCACGAGAGGCATCTACCTCCTGTATTTCCAGTGACGTTTTTATTGCGAACTCATTTTTAAGGGCAAGCTTTTTACCTCTACCCCGCAAGGGTTCTGTCACGATTGTTGGTGTGAACGGAAAACTCCCGCAAACCAATAAAGAAGTTACCGGCACCGCCAGGAATCAAACATGTAACGAATAGAGAAACGGAGCGTGAGTCCGTTGTCTTACCGATTGAGCTACGAGCCCACGCAGAGACGGGGGGAACAGACGGTGCACTCACCGATCAAATCTGCGTGTTTACCCCCTGCGTTCTAGCTGAATGCCACGTCATAGCGTCACACGACCTCTCGCGCCGCTGTGCGCTCTGCTCACGGCACATGTAGCGGTCGTGTGCGCGCCTTGCGGATGTGGTAGGAGTTATACAAATTAAAGAAAGCTCACACCAACGTAAGAAATCTCACTTCTCCTTCATTCTCTGCCCCTTAACCCGTCACCTCCGTCGGCGGCGGAAGAGACGGAGAAGTGAGATCGTCTAACACGGGTTTTAGCTTCCTCTATTTCATAAAAGGAGACTTTCCGCTCATGTGCTTCACTACTACAACTCAGCCAACCACGATTCATGAATCATGCATTGATTTATTCTTAGCAAAGAATATCCCTTTGAAGCAATAAAGGGTGTGCTTCGTCTTTTAATTGTCTCTGGTTTGCACTCGTTGTAGAGCCACGTGTGTGAACATAAAATAACGTTGCATGGGTAATGGCTGTGGGTGCCGTTTACAGCTTCGCTTTCCAACCACTCCACGGGGTGGATTGGCACGCATTTTTTCTCGACGGCCAAAGAAACCCTGTGAAATATGAAAATACTACGTGATGGCACTTCCAAGCGCATAATTAACGAGCGCTCTTCAAATAAGCGGAATGCAAGCAACTAGTTTGCCTGTTACACACCCGAAAAAACAGCAGCATCACTTGCTAAGTGCTTAGTAAGTATACTGGAGAGGAAACCGCACGCTGGAATCCATGTCATCGCGGGGGGTATGCGAAGACCACAGCTTCTGGCTTGACATGGCAATTAGATTCTTAAGCGGATTTTTATTTGCTTTCTTCCTTTTCCCTAGCTTTAAACCAGCCTGATTTATTTTGCACTTATATAATACCATAGCATTCTTTGCGTTTCTGTGGTTGTGGGCCCTATTCTCGACTGCACAAATTCCCAGGGAACTGTGAATTTTCCGGAAGTCTTTTCTGACTGGCTTTCAATTTTCGTCATGTGCTTCCGGTTGACAAAGCGGTTGCGTGTGCTTTCGTCATTTTGACGTTTCATGTCGTTTACGGGCTGCAGACCTAAGGTTTGCCTTATTTCTCTTTACTCAAAGAGCACAGAATTCTTGGCCGGCAGTGAAAAACTATGCTAAACTTAGGCCTGTCTTGGGTATTCAACAACATACTACTTGTAATACACGCCCTCTCTGTGATTTTCTGAGAAGACGTGACGTAATTTAAACTGTTGGTGGGAACGACACGTAACACGTTGGCAACTTCAGACTGCGTAAAAGTGACGTATTGTTACGTAACAGTTTGAAAATGGCGGCTGCTTTTGCTGCGAATTAGGGCAAAAAATTTCACCGATTTTCCGCGCCGCGAAATGTCCGTGAATTTGCAGCCGGCGCAGTTTCGCACGACGTGCGGGTTAAAGAATGTTTTCTACCGAAAAAAATAATGGTTTCGGCTGTTTCCAAGTCAGCGATCACGGAGCATACAAATAACGTGCAGCATTTTGCTTTCATGTTTGGCAATAAAATAAAAGTTATTTGTTTGGCGTAACGGCAACATAAGAGGGCAGTACAAGACTCTCCATGACAAAGAGAACCCAATGCGTGGCATTTGTCCACACTCCTCCTAGTAAGCTGCTAGGTCACATGATCAAACTCAAGAGAAAAATAACAAAGAACAGTGGCTCTTTCGCTAATTACAGCGCTGACCGAAGCTGAGCTTGACGACTGAGTGAATCGGGCGACATCCGGTGCGGCCTCCGCGGTTATCAGGCGTCAGCGCTTCGCTGCCCGCTATGCGTCATACAAGAGCCTTGGTACGCCAGCCGTCTTTTTCTGTGATGTCGCCATAAACTTGTAACATTGCAGCAGACGATAGCGAGGTGGCGGTGGCCGCCGGGAAGGTGATAGCACACCAATGCTTGCATTTAAGCGGAGAGGCCAACTATGTTACGAAAAGCGATTGAAACATAAATAGATATGTTAACAAAAGTCTGTGATGTTCTTTAGCTCAACATCCGCATTTCGCTCGCTTTTGGGTCAACGTTACTCGATTGCGTTGAGGTGTTGACGCCAATTTTGACCTGCAGAAATGTGTTACACTTGCCAGCCCCAACTACCGTCTCAATTTTTATAGTACAATTCAAGTGTGTTTATATCTTTTATGCACAATATTTGGTAGCTTCAGGTTGTGATCTTCATGAGTGAAGCGTCAAATTACGCTGGACTGTCGTCATAGATATAGGTACATCCCGTCACTGATTGCTTTCGTCGTGCTTACGCAAATAAACCTGGGTGAATTCCATTGGGAATTTGTGCAGTCGAGAATAGGGCCCCATGTGTCACGAATGTACGGCCAGCTAAAACGTTTCAATCCAAGCCAATGAAGAAACTAAGGCGAGCGCATGGTATAATGGCGGCCCATGACGACACAGACGGCCTTGATTTCTCTCTAGACAACCAGATTCCTCTCTAGTGGCATATAGTGAGCAGACTTTATGAAGTCAAAGAAGGAGGAGCAACAGAAAGTTAAGTGGGGTGCGTGTGACAGACTAAGGCAGAAACGTGTTCACGATTTCTTCCGTAATTTTTTTTTTCCTGGTTACATTCTGCCTAATTCAATGACAGCCCGTTCTAAGGCGCGGCTTTATGATGCAGGCTAGGGCACCTCGATGCCAGCAACGTCCGTACAGGTTGGAGACACCCTTTTAACCTTTCCTTGTCGCCGGAACTAAGTCAACGTGCTCAAATTTAGTGTCATTTCCCACAACACTCAGGAAGTCAAACTTCGCGAGTAAACCGCGTACCGGCGAAAATTGTACCGCGGTCTCGCTAAAGTGACTGGTTGCAGCGGGGAACGAGTGACCTGACACGGCGGCACCAGTGTATACGTGTCTCCCCCCTGTACGCTGGGCGGGTGTGAATCCAAGCGCCTTAATGCGGGCGGGAGTGCCATTATTTGGTATTTTTTCATATATCGCGAGGTTCCTTTATGTCAGCATAAATTAGTACCCAATTAATGTTTCGCTGAAAATACCGAAGCTAGATGCCCAAAGTCGGTACTTACAAGTGCATTATTGCAGTTTAATGATTGGGACAATACTTCCTTAAATGAATTATTAATTGCAATAACCGAATTAAACCTCATTATCTAAAAAGCACTGGCCAGTACTCCACTGAACTAGAAACATTATGCGCTAGGTTTTCTCCGAGTAGCACCATTTCTCTCTTGAAAAAGGGCCCATCTCCCCGCGAGGAGGACTCGAGTAAATGCGTCGCGTAGGGGGTGGGTGTATTGCGTTAACGTTTAGTGTTTGGGGAGTTGGTGGTAGTGAATGCGTTGTATCAGCAGCTTCTTGACGTAGTTTGAATGAGTCAAGGATATAAGGCGCGTTCGTAGCCTTTCATTCTGTGTTGGTTTTGTGGTGCAGTGGGAAGAGCACCATGTACCTCGCGTTCCGCCCACAGGTAGTGAATGCGTTGTGTCAGCAGCTTCTTGACGTAGTTTGAATGAGTCAAGGATATAAGGCGCGTTCGTAGCCTTCCATTCTGTGTCGGCTTTGTGGCGCAGTGGGTAGAGCACCATGTACCTTGCGTTCCGCCCGCAGGGTCGTGGGATCGAAACCAGGCGCCGGTAAGTATTATTTTTTTATATAGTGTAGGGGGAGAGGTGCGGACCTGTTGTTGAGAGCGAGGAGGGTAGCGTGATGCGGGAGAGGAGGAGTGGGGGAGAGGGCACACCTGGAACGGCTGTTGCAGACGCCGAGGCACGCCAACGCCGACAATTCCGCGTGACATCGTGAGTTAAAGAAATGCTCTGCATTTAAAATATTGTTGCTTAATAGGAGGAACACGCAATGGAATGCGCACACGAATTTTGAGGGGGACGCATGATGACACTTTCTTTAAGGGGACAATAGCGGACGCCAGTTGTGCAGAAAAAAGAACAGGGGGCAGCATTCTATCTGTGTGTTTAAAGGAGCCATGAAGAGAAAACACGTTTGGTTCATTCAAAAGATTGTCTCGTTAGAATCATACTGACACCACTTTTAACGTAAACTTCGCTCAAATAAGGTACATAATTAGGAAAAACGGGAATGGTCATGCGACCCACCAGCTCATTTCCCGCAACAGAACCTGTGATGTCACATGGGCTAAGCTCTGGGATTGGCGGAGGCTGGCAGAAGCAGACGCAAATTAGGTAGAGCTTACAAACTAGACGAACGAGCGATTTGCGCTTAAATTTAGGGCACATTCTTAACAAAGCAATAGGAATGATGGGACAAACAGTGGAAGTTACGAAAGCACATGTAAACATAGAAGTACTGATGCGTTCTGCTGTTCGTACTGCGCACAGCATGCTTTGGTTTAGCTGCACAGCACTATGGGGCTTGGGGTTGTCTCAGACGACACTGGCCGATTGACGCAAGCAACGGTGTCTTACGTGACCCCATTTGTCGAGCGAGCACTGTTTCAGGGAACGAATATTTTCTCCCAGAACAAAAACAAGCCAGGTTTAAATGCGGGCAAAAACAAACCAAACGCTTGCCACGGTATGGTGGCGCCATCTAGGTTACGGAACGTAAAGAAACGCGGGAACAAACCAACACCGCCAACACCGCTGCAGGGTGGAGACAACCTTTGAACGGTCCCGTGCCGCCGCAATTGGGCCAACGGGCTCAACGCGTTATTCTTTTCGTTTCCCACGAGACCTAGCAACGCGAAACAGACAATATGATTCAAACTTCTTCAGTAAACCGCGTTGCGGCGATAATTTTAGCGCGGTTTTGACACAATGACTTGCTTCGGCGGCGAGCGAGCAACCGAACATGGCGGCGCCAGCGTTACGTGTCTCTACCCTGTACGGCGGATGCGTGAATGAAGGTACTCTAGGCTGCAGAGCGGTCGGTTCCCGTGGTTCCCGTGATGTCACTTGGGACCACGAAAACGCACGATTGAGCGCGAAAATCAAAATTTTAACCTAAATTGTTTAATTTCTCAGTGAATAAAGCACCGTTTGTATCCGGACAAGCGCTGGGGGCACTATAAAACACGAAATCTTTCGAATAAAACCAACTTGCATTTTCTCTTCATGGCTCCTTTAACATCAGAGGTGGTGTGGTGACGTGGCCGAGTGCACAAAGCCCTAAGTACCTGCTACGTATGCACTCCTCAGGTCTAGGAAGAATACCAAGGTACCGACCCGGAACCCACCTTTCCACCTCTCAGAAAAAGATATATTTGTATCGAGAGGAACACATGTCTCCGACCAGGTGACATCACCGCGGCCCACGAGATTATCAGCTAACCCTAACTACACTTAGGCCTTGTATTGGCGCTAGTGACGGTGACATTCCGGCTTTGCAATTCTCCGACCGCTAAAAAGTGTGCGACAAAGATCGGAACGCAAGCCCAGAAACAACAAAAGAAGCGTGTCATCTGCGGCGGCGCTTCCTGCGACAGGGCACAAAACGATGGCAGCATTATTAGAGCTAGCTAGAAGCATCGGCGCTTAGCAGTGCTACCCATAAATGCAGAGCAAGGGACAGAGAAAGGGCATGACTCACCCGACGAGACGTGGCGGCGGCGGCGGCGACTGGACAGCACGCGTGCAGCCTTATATATAGGCGACCAGGGTAGTGGAGTGCTCCTCTAGAACGTTCCGCCTAGAGCTCCTGATAAGCGTCTGATTTCTATAGGCCGCTGCGCCGCCCTTTAAAATGCAACAGGAAAGCCGGTTTTGAGTGCTGCATACTGAACCTCTCGTCCAGTGGCGCACAGATAAGCGGCTGCGGTTTCCCCACGAAGCGGCCAGCCACTGCTCGCAACCCTAGGGAGATTTCTCTAGGTCTAGGCGATTTGGGTTGTAATTAGAGAGAAAAATAAAATTTTCAACATCTAGGGGATGCACTGCTTCTTTATATGGTGTACTGTTGTGTGTGTGCGTGGTATGATTGCTTTTCCTTTTTTGGTGATTTGTGTATGTATTTTCAATATGACACGTCCCCCAACGTGATTTCCTTTATGGCCTAGTGGTTTGACGAAATATTATGTTTCAAGCATTACAAATTGTACAGCAACATTTTTTCAGCTTAATTACACTTACTTCAACAAATTCTTTAATACCAATACACAATAACGCCTTAAAGTAAACTCTGCAGCCCTTTCACATAGCACAGGCACATTATCTGAGAGGACATCTACTAACAGCATTTAGTGATATCTAAGGAAATGTAGGGAATTTCTTCATCTGAGTTAGGGAAAAAGTGGCTTTGCAGGCCGGCGCAAGCGGCAGCAAGCGCACGCGCGCACGCGCCGACTTCGCTCCGCCGACTTCTCTCCGCCGCTGCAACCGGCGCGGCACAGCGGGAGGGGCTGGAAGGCACCGTCGCATGCGGCTGCAGGAGCTGCGGGCAGGCACTAAGCGTAGCTGTGAGACTACGAGGTGGCCGGAATGGTAGGCTGTTTTCCAGCTGAGCGGCCCCCGACATCTGACTTAATATTGACTTAAAAGGAGGTCTTGTGCGAAGCACTGAAAGCGGGATTTCCTCTCGTGGTTGGAACCCGTGGCGTGTGGAAATCAAACGCGCAACTCTGGCTCCGCGCAGTCTACAGGAACTGTAGTTTCTACCAGATGTTTTGTGCTACAAAGACTTCAGCCATAGTTTCCAGAAGTGAGGCCCTTATGGAATCTCACAACATCATTTCCTAGCGAAGTCTCGGAACGTAGGTTCCGACCCTTAGCCCGGAACGAAATATCTGAACGGAATACTCGCAGCTATGCTGCAGACAAAACTTCTGAACCTGATTGAAAAAAAAAATCCCTGAACGAAACCTGGTTGATATAACCTTATAAACGTATAATCTGGACAATATCTCTGAGCGTGTTCTCGATGCGGACTTTCAGAACGTATGCTTTCAATAAAATCTTCAAACCTAATTTCTCAACTAAATACCTTAAAATTACAGGAAGTACCTTTTGAACGTAAACTCGAAACCAGATGTCCGCACGTACTTCCCAAACGTAAGCTTTGAACAAAGTCTCTGAGCTTATATTCTCAAAGAAATCTTGGAACGTAAGCTGGGAACGTCATTTCCGAATGAAATCTTCGGAAGTACTTTTCGAAAGTTAGCTCCGAATGATAGCTCCGTGCATAATTTCTGAACTGAATCACCGACTTTACTTTCCGAACATAAGTTGCGAACAAAATTGTAGAACGTCATTTCCGAACAAAATGTGCGAGCGTTCTTTCGAAGCGAATGGTCCGAACGAGGTGTCGGAATGCAATTTTTAAACATAACTTCCGTACTAAATATCCGAACCCACCTTCCGAACTTAAGCTTCCAAGAGTACTCCAAACGCGATTTCGGTAGAAATATTCGATATTATTTTCCGAACAATTTTTGAACATAACTTCCGTACAAAACATCCCAACATACATTCCGAACCTAAGCTCCAAAGAGTACTCCAAACGCGATTTAGTTAGAAATATTCGACATTATTTTCCGAACAATTTTGAACGTAACTTCCGTACCAAATGTCCCAACGTACCTTCCGAACATAAGCTTCCAAGAGTACTCCAAACGCGATTTTGATAGAAATATTCGATACTATTTTCCGAACAATTTTGGATCGTAATTAGTGTACCATATATCCCAACGTACCTTCCGAGCCTAAGCTTCCAAGACTACTCCAAACGCGATTTCGTTAGAAATATTCGATAATATTTTCCGAACAATTTTTGAACGTAACTTTCATACCAAATAACCCAACATACCTTCCGAAACTAAGCTCCCAAGAGTACTCCAAACGCGATTTCGTTAGAAATATTCGATTTTATTTTCCGAACAATTTTTGAACGTAACTTCCGTACCAAATATCCCAACGTACTTTCCGAACCTAAGCTTCCAAGAGTACTCCAAACGCTATTTCAATAGAAATTTTCGATATTAATTTCCGAAGAATTTTTGAACGTAACTTCCGTACCAAATATCCCAACGTACCTTTCTAACCTTCCGAACCTAAGCTTCCAAGTGTACTCCAAACGCGATTTCGATAGAAATATTCGTTATTATTTTCTGAACAAATTTTGAACGTAACTCCCGTACTAAATATCCCAACGTACCTTCGGAACCTAAGCTTCCAAGAGTACTCCAAACGCCATTTCGATAGAAATATTCGATATTGTTTTCCGAACAATTTTTTAACGTAACTTCCGTACCAAATATCCCAACGTACCTTTCGAACCTTCCGAACCTAAGCTTCCAAGAGTACTCCAAACGCTATTTCAATAGAAATTTTCGATATTAATTTCCGAAGAATTTTTGAACGTAACTTCCGTACCAAATATCCCAACGTACCTTTCTAACCTTCCGAACCTAAGCTTCCAAGGGTACTCCAAACGCGATTTCGATAGAAATATTCGTTATTATTTTCTGAACAAATTTTGAACGTAACTCCCGTACTAAATATCCCAACGTACCTTCGGAACCTAAGCTTCCAAGAGTACTCCAAACGCCATTTCGATAGAAATATTCGATATTGTTTTCCGAACAATTTTTGAACGTAACTTCCGTACCAAATATCCCACGTACCTTCCGAACCTAAGCTCCCAAGACTACTCCAAACGCAATTTAGTTAGAAATATTCCATAATATTTTCCGAACAATTTTTGAACGTAACTTCCGTACCAAATATCCCAACGTACTTTCCGAACCTAAGCTTCCAAGGGTACTTTTTGAACGTAACTTCCGTACCAAATATCCCAACGTACCTTCCGAACCTTCCGAACCTAAGCTTCCAAGGGTACTCCAAACGCGATTTCGATAGAAATACTCGTTATTATTTTCTGAACAAATTTTGAACGTAACTTCCGTACTAAATATCCCAAGGTACCTTCGGAACCTAAGCTTCCAAGAGTACACCAAACGCCATTTCGATAGAAATATTCGATATTGTTTTCCGAACAATTTTTGGACGTAACTTCCGTACCAAATATCCCAACGTACCTTCCGAACCTAAGCTCCCAAGACTACTCCAAACGCAATTTAGTTAGAAATATTCCATAATATTTTCCGAACAATTTTGGAACGTAACTTCCGTACCAAATATCCCAACGTACCTTTTGAACTCAAGCTTCCAAGATTACTCCAAACAATATTTCCATAGAAATATTCGATATTATTTTCCGAACAATTTTTGAACGTAACTTCCGTACCATATATCCCAACGTACAGGGGGGATTAAAAGAAATACGAACAACGGAGCACACAGCCTCCACCGCATGCCGCACCGTCTGGCTGCCCTGTCAGTAAACTGCGCGCATGCGTAGTTCTTTCAGAGTGTTTGAGAGTGTGGCCTACTGTTATAGGAAATGCTTAATAAAGAAGCGACGCCGGCCATTTATTTAAAAGAGTCTTGTTATGCTGTGTCGCCACTGAGCATCCTTTTATCTACTCATCTGGGAGCCAAGCACGCAGCAGGCTGATTGCAGCTAGCATGATTCTCTTCAACGATCATCCTTCTCAGCGGCGACGCAGCGTGAAGAGCCGCCTCAAAATACACGACCCGCGTCAAGCTTTTCCCAATAATGTAGGCCACACTCTCAAACGCTCTCTAAGAGTGCGCATGCGCTCAGTTGAATGTCTTTGCAGCCAGACGGTGCAGCATGCGTCGGAGGCTGTGCGCTCCGTTGTTCGCATTTCTTTTAATCCCCCCTGTACCTTCCGAGCCTAAGCTTCCAAGACTACTCCAAACGCGATTTCGTTAGAAATATTCGATAATATTTTTCCGAGCAATTTTTGAACGTTAACTTCCGTACCAAATAACCCAACATACCTTCCGAAACTAAGCTCCCAAGAGTACTCCAAACGCGATTTAGTTAGAAATATTCGGTATTATTTTCCGAACAGTTTTTGAACGTAACTTCCGTACCAAATATCCCCACGTACTTTCCGAACCTAAGCTTCCAAGAGTACTCCAAACGCTATTTCGATAGAAATTTTCGATATTATTTTCCGAACAATTTTTGAACGTAACTTCCGTACCAAATATCCCAACGTACCTACCGAACCTTCGGAACATAAGCTTCCAAGGGTACTCCAAACGCGATTTTGATAGAAATATTCGATATTGTTTTCTCAACAATTTTTGAACGTAACTTCCGTACCAAATATCCCAACGTCCCTTCCGAACCTAAGCTTCCAAGAGTACTCCAAACGCGATTTCGAAAGAAATATTCGATATATTTTTCGAACGAAATTTCTGAAGGTAATCTCAGAGCGAAATTTTAAAAGAAATTGCAAGCGTGGTTTCAGAATGTAAGGTAGGAACTAAATCTTTAAACAAATCTCATAGCGAAGGACTGGCATGTACAGATATAATAGTGGGATCCAGGTGACTTCTCCAGCGAGAACCTAGATGTACGACGCCATACATTATCTCGACTTCGACAGCGCGTTATAAGTCGGGCCGCTGGATTTCCCATTTGTGCTTTTAAATGATCGAATTTCATAATGTTGAAGTAGAGAAAATTTCAGGTGATTTACGTTCCAACCACCCAAGTATAGAAGAAATTTTTGAAGCAGCCTAGCGGCAACGATCTTTATCCGCGGCAGAAGAGACAAAATAGAGGACATCTATGCTTGTGTAACTTTCTAAGTTCTTGGTGTGAGAGGTTTTTGTTGAACGCTACAAAAACATGTAGGGCTAGCGTTGTTATCGCCGCTCATTTTCACACTAGCAGGGCCGCGTGCTACTGTAAAAAAATCCCGCCATCTCTACGAAGTGAATGATGATGAGAGCGGCGAAACTAAAATGCTTATCGGTGAAACCGTGAAACATTGTTATAGGTCTTCTTGACGGCGCGCACCATCTGGTTGAGTGAAGGACATAAGGCGCGTTCGTAGCCATTCTCGCGCCTCGGTTTGTAGCGAAGGGGGATTGCGCATCGTACCTCCCGTCGCGGCCAGAGAGTCGTGGGATCGAAACCGGGCGCCGCCGTGGCAAGACCACCACTCCACGCTCGCAAAGCTTGAGACTTCCCACCGCTCCGTTGACAAGCCCGTCGACGCCGTAGATATTTGTGGTGATTATGTAGGGCTTGTATGGGACGATGAGAATCGCCATGGGTAAGTTGGCGAACTCGGTGTGTGATATTTTAGCCACCTTGGCCGTCGCCTTCTGCAGAGCGTCTTGTGTGGCGTACCCCTGGAACGGGTCTTGAGCTCGCAGGCGACGAACGACAACCTCTTCTTCTTCCTCTTATCCTTGTTGGGTAGCAATGACTGCGTTGAATGTTTTGACCTCTTGAGCCAATATTTGGTTGGCCAATCGCTAGGGGAATCCTGCCGCAATCATCATCGTGGTGCCGTGTACAGCACCAACAAGGGACAGGGCAGGGCCCGAACAAGAGGAGCTTCGCCCCTAAAAGGGCCGTATAGTCCTTCGGCTCCAGCTGAAGGGAAAAAATTCTATCCTACACACGGCGCATATTATATGCTCAGATAGGGAGGTATGGCGCCTTATGGGCACTTATATTTAGGGCTGTGTGCAGGCCCACCCGCTCCAGAAGATCATCCAAGATTCTTCCTCACTCTGGCGTCGCTGCAGGACGGGTACAGTTTATGACAGTCGTGCACCCCAACGTGTTCTTGAGAGGTGTGCTTTGCAACCTCTCATCGATCAGTACTGCAAAGCGAATGACAGCAACAAACTAAAGCGAAAACGATATGCCGGAGCGAAACACGTTCACTACGAAGGTTCCGTACAGGGCAAGAGCTACGCACAGCCAGCGTTTACGGCGACACTCATTTTTACAGACGTATGGCCATTATGAAAAGTAGAAAAGATTTTTTGACTGCTTCAAAGGAACAGAATTGTGTTGCGAACTCCTACGATATATGTCCGGTACGAAATGCCAGTCGCAAAAGCGGCCCATGGAATCGGTTATGATGTTTGAAAAGCAGCGAAATGCCCCTCCAATGAAAAACAACTCCCGGTGACGAACCTTCTTGAATCGCGGCGCGTTTTTGTAGCGGTAGCTACACTGGCTGAGGTTGAGCAGTTTCGCGTGGACCCCGAAGGGCCGTGCTGCGCAAGCGCAAGGAGCATCGGATTGGATTGGAATAAGTTGGATTGTATTGGATTGGAAATTCAATCCATTTGGAGTACGGGTGTGTACAGAATTGGGTCTGCAGATTCACCGGTCTGTATTCCCGAGGAGGGACGTCATAGCAGCGGCAGACGCACTGGCGCCGGCGCGAACCCAGCTGTGCGCCACCGTTGTGCAGTAGGAAAGTCTGACGCGCCGCCGGAGCCACTTTATAGCCGTTTCGCGTGGCTACTAGAGTGCCGCGCTGCGCATGCGCAAGGAGCAGTGACTTGACTGGACTGGATTGCTGAACTTTAGCTTCCGCTACGAGGTGCAGCGGTGGCGTAGAGGTAGAGCATCCGCCTCACGTGCAGAACGGCTGTGGTTTGAATCCCGATACCGGACAATTCCCACCGGATTAAAAAAAATCCGCGTATTGATGGAATTGCAGAATGGGGCTTGGGGTGCGGCCTGATTCCAGCAACCATTGCCGGTAACCCGCTCCCTCACCAGAGAAGGATTGGCCACCCTGGTGTAGTAACGGCCACAACCTCTCATGAATACACCAATTAACCCACGGCCCTCAGTTTCCAGTGGCTGCGAAGCAACTGACCACGGCGGCGGTCCGACCTGTGACGCAGCAGAGGGTGCTAAGAATCCCTGGACCCGGACAGGCCGCCATCGGGATCTGAACCTGGGAACGTTTAACACGAGAACCTTATCTAGTGATGCGAGTCTAGAGGTGTTCGAGAAATTAAAGGGCATTAAATGGGATGTCATAGGGCTTAGTGAGGTTAGGAGGACAGGTGAAGCCTTTACGGTGCTGAAAACTGGACACGTCCTATGTTACCGTGGTCTAGTGGACAGAACAGAACTGGGAGTGGGACTTCTAGTCAATAAAAGCATAGCTGGCAACATAGAATACTATATCATTAACGAAAGGGCGCAGGTCTTGTAATTAGACTGAATAAGAGGTACAAGCTGAAGGTGGTACAGGGATATGCGCCCACATACAGCCACGACGACCAGGTAGTGGAACGCTTCTATGAAGAACGCTAGTGGACGGTATGAAGAACGGTAGTGGAACGCTTCTATAAAGCAAAAACCCAGTATACCGTAGTTATGGGGGACCTCAATGCTAAAGTAGGCCACAATCACGCTGAAGACGAGGGAGTTGGGAACTATGGTCTGGGCTGTAGAAATAGCAGGGGGAACCTACTAGTTGAGTTTGCAGGACGGAATAACCTACGCATAATGAATACCTTCTTCCTTAAACGGGAGAGCCGGAAGTGGACGTGGAGGAGCCCGAATGGTGACCATAAAAATGAAATAGACCTTATATTATGCGATAACCCTGGCGTCGTCAAGGATGTGGAAGTGCTCGGAAGGGTAAAGTGTAGTGACCACCGTATGGTAAGATCTCGCATTAGCCTACATTTGAGGAGGGGCCGTAACAAGCTAGTACGAAAGAAGCCGATAAATGAGCTAACAGTAAGACGTAAAGTAGAAGAATTCAGGATCGCGCTACAGTACCAATATTCAGCTCTTACCCCGAGGAAGCCGAGTTTATGATACAGGAAGCCAGCGGTAACCTTACACGCATTATCACAGAGTGTGCAGTAGAAGTCGGGGAGCACGATGGCTAGACAGGATACTGCAAACTTTCCCAGGAGACGAAAGATCTAATTAGGAAACGGCAAACCATGACAATCTCAACTGCAGCTGGTGGAATAGAACCAACGGAGCTTTCGAAGTAATCAATAAGCGCAAGAGAGCTGACATACGGAAGTATAATATGGAGAGGGTCGAATACGCTGTAAAGAATGGAGGTAGTCTGAAAGCAGTGAAGAGGCGCCTTGGCGTGGGGAAAAATAAGATGTATGCACTTAAAGACAAGCAAGACAATGTCATCACAAATAGGGATAAAATAGTCACAGTAGCCGAGGAGTCTTATAGGGATTTGTACACTAACCGGGATATCCAGGATAATACCGAACAAGAAAGTGGTTCAGACGAGATAGAAATCCCACAAGTAACGACAGGAGAAGTAAGGAAGGCCTTGAAAGAAATGAAAGGCGGCAAAGCACCTGTTGAGGATCAGATAACAGCAGACCTATTGAAGGGTGGCGGAGAAATTGTACTTGAAAAACTGAAAAACATGTATACGCAATGCCTAATGACCGCAAGTGTACCGGAATCTTGGAAGAACGCGAATATCATCATAATCCATAAGAAAGGTGACATGAAGGACTTGAAAAATTACAGGCCGATCAGCTTACTGTCAGTCTTCTACAAGGTACTTACTAAGGTAATCACTAACAGAATTTCTGCAACCTTAGATTTCAGTCAACCTAAAGAACAAGCAGGGTTCCGCAAAGGCTATTCAACAATGGACGATATTCACACGATCAATCAGGTGGTAGAGAAGTGGGCTGAGTATACTGAACCCCTATATATACCCTTCATAGACTATGAGAAAGCATTCGACTCGGTCGAAACCCTAGCAGTCATTCAGGCATTACGTAACCAGGGTGTAGATGAGCATTATGTACGAATACTAGAGGATATCTACAATGGGTCCACAGCTACCATAATCCTCCATAGGGAGAGCAGTAAAATACCTATAAGAAAGGGTGTCAGACAAAGAGACACAATCTCCCCAATATTATTAACAGCATGTTACAAGAAGTATTCATAACATTTGATTGGGAACAGGTGGGAGTAAGGGTTAATGGAAAATACCTGAGTAACCTCAGATTAGCTGATGACGTTGCTTTGTTAAGTAATTCGGGAGACGAATTGCAAAGCATGCTTATCGCACCGGACAAACAGAGTAGAACCGTGGGCCTGAAAATTAATATGCACAAAACTAAAGTAATTATCAATAACCTCGGGACAGCACAGCAGTTTGGGATTAGGGGCGAGGTAGTGGAAGTGGTAAGCGAATATGTCCACATAGGCCACGTTATGACCCCGAATCCCAACCATGAGGCAGAGATAACTAGAAGAATCAGAATGGGGTGGAGTGCATACAGCAGACATTCTCAGATAATGAATAGCAGTCTACCATTGTCCCTGAGGAAGAAAGTGTATGACAGCTGCAGAGAATCAAAAAGGTTTAGTTACGGCATGAAAATACACTTGCATAAAGAAACCTAGCAAAAATGAGTTATAATACGAGCGTGGAGCCTTTGCTACTTAACTGCTTATTCCGTCTTATTCCCACACACTATGCATTAAATACAAGCCTCCTTAACCCCCATTCATTTTATTTTGAGGCCCGTGTGAGGTTTCAGTTGGCTGTAAATATAGTGGGAATGTATTTTGTATATGTACCAACATCTTTTGTTTTGTATATGAACAATGTACATTCTTTAAAAGCTCATGTTCTTGTATAGGCGGTGTATAAGCCTTCCTCGCCTGCATGTATGTGTGCGTTAATATTTATGTTTGTGTATACGTATGTATATATGCATATATATATATATATATATAGTTTGGAAATGAGGGGCTCGTTAGGAAATACAGAAAGAAATGCCGGCAGTCTACAACGCCAAAGAACGCATAGGGGAATGGTTAGACAATTTTTTACCGTTAGTGACGTTACATTATTTTATTTTATTAATAATTACGTGAGAAAGAAAGAAAGAAAAACACGCGCCCAGAGTGGGGACCGAACCCACGCCTTTCGATTAGATCTCGAATGCCTTACCAATTCGGCTATCTGGGCGACTGTGTTCTCCTTCGCTTTCTTGGGTATTTATATTTACTACAACTGTATCTAACGCTTGAGGGTGGTAGCCAGCGCCACTCAGACTACACGGGGAGAAGGGGACCTTCTTTGTAACCCCCGAGGCGTGACGTGAACGTCTACAGCCTGTCATAAGCGGGTAACTGGCGGGAAACCCTCTTATGCTACCTTGGCATCAAGGCTGCCAGAACCGAGGCCCTCGCTAAGCTTTCGCAAGATAATATGGTTTGGAAATGAGGGGCTCGTTAGGAAATACAGAAAGAAATGCCGGCAGTCTACAACGCCAAAAACGC